>OMLM01020217.1:34740-45753 GCA_900302695.1 Helostoma temminkii | reverse complement strand
AGACTGAGACTGAGACTGAGACTGCAGACCAAGATCAGAGACCAAGACCAGAGACTGAGACTAGAGACTAGAGACTAGAGACTGAGACCAGAGACTGAGACTGAGACTGAGACTGCAGACCAAGATCAGAGACCAAGACCAGAGACTGAGACTGAGACTGAGACTAGAGACTGAGACCAGAGACCAGAGACCAGAGACCAAGACCAAGACCAAGACCAGAGACTGAGACTGAGACTGCAGACCAAAACCAGAGACTGAGACTGAGACTGAGACCGCAGACCAAGATCAGAGACTGAGACCGCAGACGAAGACCAAGACCAAGACCAGAGACTGAGACTGAGACTAGAGACTAGAGACTGAGACCTGAGACCTGAGACCGAGACCAAGACCAAGACCAAGACCAAGACCAGAGACTGAGACCACAGACCAAGATCAGAGACCACGACCAGAGACCAGAGAACAGAGACTGAGACCGCAGACCAAGATCAGAGACCAGAGACTGAGACCTGAGACTTCAGACCGCAGACCAAGACTAGAGACCAGAGTCTAAAACTAAAGACTGAGACTCCTCAAACTGTTTATTAAGTGTTAATAAGTTTCAGATGTTCCTCCTCAAACACTTCCTCCATTGTTTACTCTTGAAATGTAAAAAATATTAAAACCTTCTCTGCGGACGTGGCAGGAAGCTGCTGTGACGCTGCTGTGACGCTGCTGTGACGCTGCTGTGACGTTTCTAACCGATGAGTCTCTCCCTCGGCGCTGTCATTGGTCCGCACGTCGGTAACAGCCAATCAGATGCAAGAACGGTGACCAAACTTCCTGACGTCTTCAAGCGAACTGGAGCTGTAGCTGAAATGAACCAATCAAGTTCGAGGGATGGTGGCAGGAGGCACCGGATTGGCTGAGAGAAGATACCGTTGTTACGGTCCAGAGAGAGAGAGAGAGAGAGAGAGAGAGAGCGAGAGATGGTCGAAGGAGAAGAGAAGAAGAAAGACTGACGGAGGACAGGAGCTGACAGGTCTGACAGGTGAGGAGCTCATTTATATTATGTCTGATAAAGTTTTTCGCTGGTTTAACTAGTTCCCGTTAGTTTAACTGGTTTCCTGTTTTCACTCCATCAGCAAACAATAAACATGTAGAATCACTATTTTAAGGAAAACAGAAAATGAATAGATTTAGTTTCATTCAAATGTTCCAGGTAACTTTATAGTTCTGTCCAGATCAGCAGTGATTAAAGTTAGTGAGTAGTGAACATTATTAAACAGTAGTGAACATTATTAAACAGCAGTGAACATTATTAAACAGCAGTGAACATTATTAAACAGTAGTGAACATTATTAAACAGCAGTGAACATAATTAAACAGTAGTGAACATTATTAAACAGTAGTGAACATTATTAAACAGCAGTGAACATAATTAAACAGTAGTGAATATTTTTCTTCCACAGTTTCAGAAACATCTTTTTTTTAATCCCATTTCAACTTTGCAGTTGTTTTGTTTATTGTTCAGTTCTGTGAAAAAGTAGATTCAGATCATCAGTAGATTTTAATATTAAACCAAGATGACCTGAGTAAATATGAAATACAGTTTTTAAAATAAAAAAACTAAAGTAAGGTTCTGGAGTGGCCCAGTCAGAGTCCGGACTTAAATCCGACTGAGATGTTGTGTCATGACCTTAAACAGTCTGTCTCTGCTGGAAAACCCTCTGATGTGACTGAATTAAGGAAAAGTGGGACTAAATTCCTCCACAGTGATGTTAAAGACTCAGTGACAGTCGATTGTTGCTGCCAAGGAAGCAACAACCAGTTTGAGGTTCAGAGTCAGTTACTGTTTCACACAGGATCATTTAAATGAAATGATCATTTAAAAACTGCAGTTTGTATTTACTCAGTTTATCTTTGTGTGATATTAAAATAGTTTGATCTGAATCATTTTAATGTGACAAATATGCAAAAAATAAATTAAAAAAATCAGGAAGGGGCAGAAACTTTTCACAGCACTGTAAACCAGATATTTCCTGATTATTAACTTGAAACCAAGCGCTTCTACTGTGACTTTATTTCTGTGTTTATTCATGAACATACACAGAAAAATGACAAACTACAGCTAAACAGAGTCAAACAGTAGATATCGTTAAGACTCTCAGCTTAACTCGGACTTCAGCGGCTTCGGTGCTGGTCCAGTTCGTCAGACTGTGTTAGACGACAGAAGCTGGTCCACACAGTCTTGCTAGTTCAGCCCCCGGTACCATTCCCCCTCCTCGCTATCTTCACCTGTGGCAGTCCTGCACCTGTTAGCTGTTAGCTTGATTAGCTGTTAGCTTAGCATCGCTGTTTCTCAGTTCTTCACTAAAATGTCATCAAATCTGTACTTTTCTGTTACACAGTAGAAAACTGCAGTAAACCTATATTATGTACCACAGTAAATGTACTGTGTCAGGATGCTGACTGATAAGTAACTACTAACCCTGTGCCCAGGATGCTGCGTGTGCTGCTGTGCTGCTTCGCCCTCTGCATCGTCTGCAGCCAGTCCAAACCCACAGAGAAGAGGAGTCGGGTTCTTCGCCCCTCGCAACACGACGGTGACACCAACTATGACCACGAAGCTTTCCTGGGTCCAGACGAAGCCAAAACCTTCGAGCAGCTGGCGCCAGAGGAGAGCCGCCGCAGACTGGGGTCAGTTCTTCATCTTCATCAGAATGTTTTTGGATGATCAATAAACTTTAAAACCAGATTTAACAGGAGGTTCAGGTTCAGGCTGGTGGTTTTAATCTGATCTGAGACTGAGACACCTCCAACCTGCCTCGGTTTCCGCAGTATCATTGTGGACAAGATTGACACCAACAGAGATGGGTTTGTCTCCGAGGACGAGCTGAAGCTGTGGATCAGACGCTCTCAGCAGAGACATGTCGACGACAGCGTCGAGCGTCAGTGGGGCGACTTCGACCTGAACAGCGATGGTCGGATCAGCTGGGATGAGTACAGGAACGTCACCTACGGAAGCTTCCTCGGTAAATCCTTAAGTCCTTCCATAAGAACTGGACCCTCAGCTCTGTCAGGATTGGTTGATTGATTAGTTGGTGGATTGGTTGATTGATTGGTTGGTTGGTTGATTGACTGCCCTCAGACGACCCTCAGACAGACTCAGACTACAACTACACCCAGATGATGCTAAGGGACGAGAGACGTTTCAGAGTCGCAGACGCAAACGGAGATTTGATGGCAGACAAACATGAGTTCTCAGCGTTCCTTCATCCAGAACATCACGGGTACATGAAGGACATCGTAGTGCAGGTGAGGGTGATGTCATCAGGTGGTACAGTATTTATATATCCTAAATGTATTTGACGTGTAAACGTGTTCGCTCACAGGAGACGATGGAAGACATCGACAAGAATGGAGACGGTTTCATTGACCTGAAGGAGTACATTGGTAAGAAGTCCTGCAACGCTTACTGCAGCATTTTCTTCATTATTCCATTATTTACTACATCTACTGCAGTATTTCTTTTGACATGTACCTATGTGGAAATGAAGCGTTACCGTCCCCGTTTACAGAAAGTCCCAATCTGCTCACCCACTGCAGGACCTGAGTCACTGTTTCACTTATCATCTGGTACTGAGTCAGAAAGAAGCAGTCAGAGATTTTACAGTTTCAGTCATGATGCAGTTCTAAAAACTGAGTCTGGAATAAAAACCCAGGTTCCAGGAATCCAGGCCTGCAGACAGAGCCTGATCAAGAGTTTTCTCCATCTCCAGCAACGTGTGTTTTGGTTTTGCTGCTGGTTTACATCAGGATGACTGAGAAACAGGACATGTAGACGTCCTTCATCAGGTTTCACACGTGTAATAGAAACACAAGTTTAGTTTCACACTGAGGAGGAATTTGAGTCACACAAAAGTTCTTTAAAACTCCAGGTTATAAAGGAACGACTTTACCTGTACTGAAGAAACTAAGTAATCTGATTACTCCTCTACTTTGGGCTTATAGGTCCACAGATTTTAACTGGACAGAGACAGAACAAGCTTCCTGACCTTTTAACAACTGACAGCGCTCAGAGACGCAGACACAGCACAAAGTGTTTGAATTAAAGAAACACAGTTAAAGTGACTGACTCAGTCTGCAGACACTTTGTGTTGGGTTCAGTTTTAGTTGGCTCTGTGTGATGATTCTTTTCATCTGCTGACAGTAGCAAAGTGTCTGCAGACGCACATCGGCTCAGGTAAAAAGCAGAGTAGAAACCTGGTTACGTGTTTACATGGCAGAAAAATCTACCTGTGGAATCAGGTCCCCCTAATCCACTATCCTGACAGTTCCAGTGACAGTTAAGAAATCAGCAGGTTAGTGCACTGACTGATGATTAGTGCACTGACTGATGATTGGCTCTCTCGTACAGGCGACATGTACACTGCAGAGGAAGGTGAGGAGGAGCCAGAGTGGGTGGAGACTGAGCGTCAGCAATTTTCTGAGTTCAGAGACAAAAACAACGATGGGAAAATGGACAAAGACGAAACTCTGGACTGGATCCTCCCGTCTGATTACGACCACGCTGAAGCGGAAGCCAAACACCTGCTGCATGAGTCTGATGCCAACAAGGTGGGTTTAACACCTGGTTTTCACCTGCAGATTATTACCTGCTTAACACCTGTTTAATACCTGGTCTCTGTGCAGGATGGGCAGCTGACGAAGAAGGAGATCCAGGACAAATACGAGGTGTTTGTTGGGAGTCAGGTGACAGACTTCGGGGAGGCGTTACTGCGACACGACGAGTTTTAGAGACACAAAGACGTTTGGCCAGAAAATGTTTGATTTTATTTGACGACACAAAACCCTTCAGTTTGTCTCACAGGTTTAATTTCTTCGATGTGTTCATGATGCTGTCGGACACGTGTTTTATATTGTCAACTCATTTAAAAGATTTTGTATTTGCACTCAAAAAATCACAAAATATATTTTGCACAAGTTGAATTTTCACTGCCTATGAATCAATAAAATCAGACATTTAACTGCTGTCATGTTTTTTTTTTTTCAGTGAACTAACCCTTTAAAAAGTTCCAGACTCCCTTTACTCAGTTATGACAGAACAATTATTGCACTTCTTGCATTATTTGCAATTATGTTATAAACATTCAGATGATTTATGCCTTTTCTTTCCAAACATGGTCTCCATGATGCAGCTGTAATTTAGTAGAAACAATGTGGAGAAAAACGCAGTCTCAAATTCCTACATAAATGTTTTAATCGATTCAGAGACATACTGACAGTAATAGTATTGTCCTGAAGTTTAAAGACGTGATCAACGAGTTTTCACATAGATTAGATTAGAGATTAGATCTCATTATTCTGCTGTAAAGAAACACTTATTTTATTTGGATTAATAATAAGGAAAGACAACAGTGAGAACTTTTCCTCAGCACAGATTTATAAGGTCACTTTTTAAATCCTTTCTCAGGTCCCAGAGTGTTTGGATGTCCATCCATCACTTAACCTGTGCATTATAAATTGAGAATATTAGACTGTAGATTAGAGCTTATTAGATTGAGGATTTGTAAAACTGTAATTTGTAACATGACCCCCCCCCAAACAAACAAACATGTCATGTCATTTTAACTGTTTGGAGATGTGATGCTGAATTCATTGTGTTGTGTTTATAGTGTGTTAGTTGTCCATAAACAAGCATCTTAAATCTGAGATTTTTTTAATGGAGTTCCGTGAGTTTGTCCAAACACGGTCAAATATACGTGTGTGTGTATTGAGTGGACTTCAGCCGTGAGTTCTGTATCGAGTCCCCCCCACGTCACGAGGGAGCGGAACTAATGTTCCTGTCTCGTTGCCTGTGTTTCCTGCCGGGGCAGGATCGTGGTTGTACGCGGGAAACCTGCGAGATGGCGGTCGACAGTCAGACCGTTTAGGACTGATCCGGATCCGCTGTGTTAGGGAAACTTCTGCCTTTTCTCATCTCTGCTTCTGACCCGACTAATGGAAGGGGGCAAACCGAGTCTGGTTCTGGTCTATCAGGCGGTCCAGGCCTTGTACCATGACCCGGACCCGACCGGGAAGGAGCGAGCCTCGGTGTGGCTCGGAGAGCTCCAGAGATCGGTAAGAAAATGGGAGAGGCCGGGGAGAGGAGCGGGGAGTCGGCGTGTCGGAGGGAACTGGTGTGGTTTTAGTGCGGTCTGTCGGAACCGGCTTTTAACTGTTTACCTGTTTAAAAGAGACCAGGTGACGTGAAGTGCGCAGTCTCAGAGGACCCTCGGGTTCCTGTTAGCATCACAGCTAAGCTAAGCTAGCCCAATGAATGGATCAAAACACAGTGTTAGCAGCGTGTTAGCTTCGTTAGCTTCCAGCGGCCAGTCAACAGAAACCCAGAGGTTTCCACTAAAGCCACTTTTCTGGTTTAAGAATAAAATGCGTCTGCTTGGCTCGAGGTTCTGTGTTTTAGTGTCAGATGGTTCAGTAGGCCCGGTTTGCTAGCTCTGCTAGCACGGCTAAGTTCACTTTCTGACTTTATGTAACTAGTCAAACTCGGTGAGCACTGGTTCATGTCTGTCAGTGGTTCATGTGCCGGACAGGCCTTCACCAGGGCCCATGTAGCCGAGCCCCGGAGGAGTTCAAGCCGCTGAGCAGCTGAGAGGAGCCGGTGTTCAGACATGTAACAGCAGAGAGCTCATTAAAAGTTTGTGTGGTAGATGTTCATCATCAGGAAGGAGGAGACGTGTTGTCTCAACAGAAACCAGAGTGTTTCAGACATGACCAATCAATTAATGATCAGACAAAGCAGATTCTGTCACAAATCACAGAAAAACATTTGTCTCATCGATGACTCATCATTTAGAGGACACATGTCTCAGAGTCTCTGGTGAGACCGGACTGAACCTGCTGCTGAACCTGTGTGAAGCAGGACAACGGCGACGATCCGATGAATAAACGCAGAGCTGGTGTAAAACTGTTCTCGCAGGTTACCTGGTTTCACTCACCTGTGTGGGACTAGTGTCGCTGATCAGTTTCTTCAGCTTCACTCTGAGGATGGAGAGGTTTTAGTCCTGAGGTTCCCATGAGTGGTTTTGAGATGATGGTGACACAGGGACCCTGGACTGGGTCCAGGACCAGGACCCAGCTCTCCAGATCAGCTCATTGATGATTCCAGTGTCTGTTTGTAGCTGCAGTATAATAATAAATGAGTGATGGCTCAGGTGATGATTACGTGTCTACATGGGTGAGGGACGGGGTCTCGGGTTCAGACAGATGTTCTGACATCACTTCCTGTCCTGTGTTACAGATGTATGCGTGGGAGATCTCGGACCAGCTGCTGCAGCTCAAACAGGACGTGGAGTCCTGTTACTTTGCTGCTCAGACTATGAAGGTGAAAATCCAGACGTCATTCTACGAACTCCCACCTGAGACCCACAACGCTCTGAGAGACTCCCTTCTTACCCACATCCAGAACCTCAAAGACCTGTCCCCCATCATTGTCACTCAGGTAACGCCGACCACCGGCCCAGAAGTTCACCAACAAACGCCTGGTCTGGACCTGAGTCTTAAAAGAGGAGCAGATCAGATCAGGAATAATTAGGTGTATGAAAAAATGTGCAGACAAAGATTTGTGCAGGACTTCAGCAGAAAGTGATTTCTAACATCATCAGATCAGCAGCTGCTTGTTTATGACCAAAGTGTCAGAACGAGAAGGAAGTTGGCCCGCAGCTGCAGCGTCACGGTCCAGCTTCACAGGACCAAAACAAGCAGTCCGTTTTATAAAGTTTACTTTCGTGTTGAGTTAATCCTTGTTTTCCACGTGAAGACGTTTCTGTGCTTGTCTGTTTTCTCTCAGCTGGCGCTGGCGATCGCGGACCTTGCTCTGCAGATGGCCTCATGGAAAGGATGTGTTCACACGCTCATAGAAAAGTAGGAATTTTCAGCATCACGTGAAACGTTATATCACACTGAACATGAAAACAAGGTGCATCCCTTCTGAGTTCTGACTCACCTGTCCGTGCCTCCACCCTCTCTCAGGTACAACAATGACATCAGCTCTATGCCTTTCCTCATCGAGATCCTCACGGTTCTGCCGGAGGAGGTCCACAGCAGGTCTCTGAGGATCGGAGCCAATCGGAGGACGGAAATCATCGAGGATCTGGCCTTTTACTCCAGCACCGTGGTCTCTCTGTTGGTCAGTTCTGTCATATAATTTGTCACGACTGTGGTCACTTTGTTCTTGTCCTGCTCCTCAGGTCTTCTGGGTTTAAACTAGTTTTAACCCCAGACTTTGGATTTAATTTAATTTCTCTTTACATCAGAATGATGTAAAAAACCAAACCAGTTGATAACCGATCGTCGTCCTGACTCTGTGTTTAACGTTTCTTAACCGCGCCGACTGTGTTTGTTTCAGACCACGTGTGTGGAGAAGACTGGTAACAATGAGAAGATGCTCATCAAAGTGTTTCGGTGTCTGGGCAGCTGGTTCAACCTGGGGGTTCTCGACAGTAACTTCATGGCCAATAGCCAGCTGCTCATGGTCCTCTTCCAAGTCCTGGTGAGAGTCTGGTCCTTACAGTCCGTTGGTTATCATGTTGAACACAGGCACATCCTCAAGCCCAGTAAAAAACAGATCCAGTTCTGAAACTAGCTGCTGATGTTGTCATGTTCTTCTGGCTGCACAGCAGAGGGATGAAACCTCCACCAACCTCCACGAGGCGGCGTCGGACTGCGTCTGCTCGGCTCTTTACGCCATAGAGAACGTGGACACCAACATGGCGTTAGCTCTGCAGCTCTTCCAGGGTGTCCTGACGCTGGAGACGGCCTATCACATGGCTGTAGCCCGAGAAGACCTCGACAAGTGAGGACCCGTGGGAAACTGGTTCTGACTGTGAACTCTGAGAGTTATGTTGTTCAGAGTACACTGAGTTTGTCTGATTTGTGTCCTCAGAGTGCTGAACTACTGTAGGATCTTCACCGAGCTCTGTGAGACGTTCTTAGAGACAACAGTCAGGAGTCCAGGTCAGGGTATGGGAGACCTGAGGACCCTGGAGCTGCTGCTGATCTGTGCAGGACACCCGCAGTACGAGGTACGAAATTAACCGCAGTAGGTGATTTGCTGAGAGCTGCTGTGTGTGTGTGTGTGTGTGTGTGTGTGTGTGTGTACATTACTCGCTAATGGAAATTCTGGTCCGTGAGACGGTACAGTAGTTGGTAGATGTGCTGCTACAACAACGGCTAATCTTTCAGTTCAGCTGAAATAAAATCTCTGCTCTTCTCTTGTCATGTCTATCCTCTAAACCAGTTGTTCCTAGCCCTCAGTTCTCAGGGCTCCCTGTCCTGCGTGTTTTCTAACTATCCCTGCATTAACAGCTTCCGATTGGCTGAACACACCTGATCCGGGTAATCAACAGTGAGCGATTACCTGGATCAGTGGGGTTTTCTTTGTCTCATCAGTTCTGCTTTTCACCTCCTGCCCTCCATCTGAACTTTGCACATCATCATAGTGAAAACTGAAAACGAGCTGTTTGTTTTTCACTGTAGAAAATTATCCTGCTTTACGTAGTTGGTGGCAAAAGTGAACCTGCATCACGTGGACCGCTGTGGATCAGGAGGTACAGTGGGTGGCCACCGGTCGTGGGATTGATGGTTAATTTCCTCTTGTCATGTGTGAAAGTGCCCTTGGGGAAAAACCTGAGTAGCCTGCCCTAACTCTAAGCCTAACCCGTGTGACTGGGTGGATGAGAAGAGTGTAAAGGTTCTGATTAGAGATAAGGCAGAAAAGTGATGTAACATTAACCTTCAGGAGCAGCTGAGCCGTTTATCAGCCCTGCTTATCGTCTTGCAGGGATTTTAGTTCTTTCCTCATAGCTTCAGCCCAGGTGTGTAGTTTCCTGGTTCTTGATTCAGCATCTCTGTAGGATTAAGATCAGAACTTCGACTTGGACGTTCAAACCCATTGTATATGTTCTGCTTTAAAGGACTTGGAACATGAACACGCTCTTTATGTTCTGATGTTACACATGGTCAGAGGCCCAAAGCTTACGGTGTTTTCATATTCCCAGGTTTAAGTTTGGCCAATACACCTTGTTTTCTCGAGTTTTTTTTAATCCTTTACCTCTTGATGTCAGCTGCTGGTGAACTATAACATTCTGGGTTGCTTCACCGTCCGTCCCATCTTCTCAGGTGAGCTGCTACTGCTTTGCCCACAGAGTTCATACAGGGACGGAGGAAAATTTATCTTATTTTTCAAGATGAACCCATAAAACAACCACAGATACAGCTACAGGACAGTGCTTGTTTTTATCTGTTCACAACCTTCCCCTGGATTAGAGACGTTGATGTGTGGAGGAATCGGGAGCAGGACTGGTAGTTATTTAGTTTTCTCTTTGTTAGCTTATTCCTTGGCTCTTGAAATGCAGACGGTTGGTCTGCGTGTTACTCTACGACGCAGCACTTGTCTAAACTAAAGCTACCAACCTGATACAGTAACCCCAGGCCTGTGAATATAAACTGTGTTTCTATATGTAACTTATTTTCATGAAGCACAGCTTTGTGTGTGTAAGACAACACAGTCACTGCTGTCTCACCTCGTAATAAGTGATATGGACAAAAATGGTGTTTTATCACTTTGTTCTACTTCACACAGTAACGGAACCGTTCGCTGTTTGTAGGTTATTTTTGGACACTGAGTTGTGTAGTGGACATTTTCCTCTACAGTTGAGACAGTACTTGGTGGTAGAAAGCAGCATTTTGGTGTAAGTTCATGAGCAGATCAGTCTGAACAGTCGGATGAGCCTGAGGAGCTGTTGCATGAAGAGGAATTATAACATGTATTTACACACTGACACACTTTGTGACATGTCCTCTGTGTGTGTGTGTGTGTGTGTGTGTGTGTGGTCAACACGTGACCATGTCGTTGTGTAAATAACAACAGGCTGTTTAGTAGCTAGTAGTAGGTACTATAGGGAAGGTGACGAGTTCTGGTGTGATCTGGTTCTACGTAGAAAATAAAATTAACCTGACCTTCTGGGGGTGGGG
>OMLM01020217.1:22519-34720 GCA_900302695.1 Helostoma temminkii | reverse complement strand
GGGTGGGGGGTGCCGTTGGCGGGGCGGGGCGCTCCCCTAATATAATGGTAGGGGAAACACTTCTCCAAACAAACTCGTGAACTCTATTATGAGCCAGTGTGTTTACACTCAAGGAACCAGTTTACAGTCTGCCTGCTCCACTTAACTGTAAATGAGAAACCTGGTTTCCTTAATTGGGGGTTGGGGATTTAAGACCCAATTCCTCTGGAGAACTGTGTCATAACATGAGTGCAACACCTGCCTCTAATTTATTTCCCTTTCAAATAATCTAATCTTAGAGGTTCACATATTTTTTGCATTTTCCACAATAAATAAATGAATCAGTGTAAAGTTGTTTTTATCTTAAGTCTGTAAACTGTTTTCATCGTGTTTCCTTTCTCTAGTTTTAGGACCTCAGTAATAATCTGATGTTTATACTTATGCAGAAATAGAGAAACATCTAAAGTTGCTCAAACTTTCTGAATGTTCTGGACTCTGTTCTAATCTGAACCAGGTTGTGGAGATTTCCTTTAACTTCTGGTACCGTCTCGGAGAACATCTGTATAAAATCAACGACGCGGCTCTTCACAGCATCTTCAGACCCTACATACAGAGACTTCTGCACTGTTTGGCCAGGCACTGTCAGCTCGATCCAGATCACGTAAGAACCATGATCAGGTCTACATAGATCCACCTGAGACTGATGAAATCCTGAACCTGAACTTCGTTAGACATTAAGATACATTGACTGGGTTTTGATGGTTACTGTCGCTGTTGTCTGATAGGAGGGAATCCCAGAGGACACGGACGATTTTGGCGAGTTCAGGATGAGAGTCTCTGACCTCGTTAAAGACGTCATTTTTCTTGTTGGATCCATGGAGTGTTTCTCTCAGGTAGTTCTTGTTCCTCATCCTCAAACTGTCACAAACTGTAGATGTTCTTTTTCAACATGTCTCTATATTTATTTTGTTCTCAGTTATATTCTACACTAAAAGAGGGAAACCCTCCCTGGGAAGTGACAGAGGCCGTTCTCTTCATCATGGCTTCGATTGCAAAAAGCGTCGACCCGTGAGTATCTGAAGAGTCACTTTATCTGAGGAAACGGATAAAGAGCCCATTAACGTCAGTTTAATTCTCATCTTTCAGAGAGAATAAAGCTGTCGGGGCTGTTATCCAGTATAAAACTTTAGTGTTGTTTCGTTTCCAGAGAGAACAACCCAACTCTGTCGGAGGTGTTGCAGCAGGTGGTTTTACTCCCGGAAAGCGTCCACATGGCCGTTCGCTACACGAGCATCGAGCTGGTCGGAGAGATGAGCGAGGTCGTGGACAGAAACCCAAGATTCCTCGGTATGATGATGTCTGATCTTGTTACAGATAAAAATCAGTTTCCTGAAAGACTTTACAAGGAGAAAAGCTAAACAGTCAGGCGTTTCTCAGCTAGACAGTGGTACAGTGTGAGATGTGGTAATCTTTATTTGGTTCACCTGTCAGACCCAGTCCTGAACTACCTGATGAAGGGTCTCCGAGAGAAGCCTCTGGCGTCAGCAGCAGCGAAGGCGATCCACAACATCTGCTCTGTCTGCAGGGACCACATGGCTCAACACTTCCAGGGGCTGCTGGACATCGCTCGTGCCCTCGACTCTTTCGCCCTGAGCAGTGAGGCTGCTGTAGGTCTGCTCAAAGGTACGCTCATACACCTGTAGATCCACCGTGACAGTGACAACATGTCAGAGTGTCTGCCGAGGGTTGTCACTGGTAGAAACTGCAGCAAGTGACATATGAACAAACGAAACCGAGGTTTTGAAGTCACGACGGCGTTATTTACCTGAGTTATTTACCTGTACAGGTACAGCTCTGGTCCTGGCTCGTCTTCCGCTGGAGAAAATCGCTGAGTGTCTCAGTGACTTGTGTGCGGTTCAGGTCCTGGCTCTGAAAAAGGTTTGTTTAGCATGTTGTTAGTTTAACATGTTGGCATGTTTTGAGCGTGTTAGTTTTAACATGTTGGCGTGTTTTGAGCGTGTTGTGGAATGTTGTGGTTTATCTTCTTTCTTGTGTTTTAGCTTCTGGCTGAAGAATCTACAAACGGGAAATCAGCTGATCCGACCGTGTGGCTCGACAGACTGGCAGTTATCTTCAGGTGAGTTTACCTGCTCATTTACCTGTAATCAAACTTTATTTAAATCAACGAGCAGGACAATGTTCATACAGTTTGTTTGTATTTGCTTTAGACACACAAACCCCATTGTAGAGAACGGACAGACTCACCCCTGTCAAAAAGTCATCCAGGAGGTAACTGGCCTGATTTCACCTGTGGTTTACCTGGAAGAACCATTTTCATATTTGTACATACAGTTTTTTTTATTAATGAATAACCTTAATCACGTGACTCACCTGTAGATATGGCCTGTGCTGTCGGAGACTCTGAACACTCATCAGGCTGACAACAGGATCGTGGAGCGATGCTGTCGCTGTCTCAGGTTCGCCGTGCGATGCGTTGGGAAAGGCTCCGCCTCCCTGCTGCAGCCCCTCGTCACTCAGGTGAGACTAGTGATGTCCTAATGCCTCTTTGTTCCTGACTGGGTACAAGTACTTACATCTGAGTACTTGTTGATACTGAGTACATATATGAGTACTTAATAATGCTGCAGTTGCATTTTTTATTGTATTATTCACAACCAGGAGACTGTTGATCACATCCAAACATTAACATAAATTCACAGGTAAACAAACATGGCTCTGCCTCCACTTTTCAGTTAATAAGTGTCTTTCAGGAGGGAAGAGGCTGAGACGGAGTGTCAGTCTGAGAAAAACCCTGATTCTTCCAGAATTCAGTGTTAAAATCTTCCTGGAAGTTTGTGCTGCTCGATGATCACAGTGGTGATGTGCGATTATGGAACCACAGAATTTAATTAATGCATGCGTGAATGTGACAATCTGTTTCCTGTCATGTACGGTCACATGACTGTCCAGTGTGCAGACAGCAGACCAGGTGGAGGTGGATCATGATCAGAACTACAACAACTACAACTACAGAACTACTACAAGTTTTTAGGATCCCAGCTTGGCGACACTGAGCAAAGCGAGGGACAAAAAATGAAAGAGACACGTTAAATTTATATCAGCACCTTAAATGGTCCACAGAAGACCATAATGAATGCGCGATAGTCAGGACTGGAAAGAGCAGCTGGACACATGTACACAGGTTTACCTGTGCTGTCCTTAGGGTGTTTACCTGTCTTCATGAAGATTCTCAGTCATCCAGGTGAAGTTATTGGGAAGTTGAGTCATGGCAACTGGACTTCCTTCTTGTTAGGTCAAAACATTTCACTACTCATCTAAGCACTTCTTCAGTCTGAGGGTAGTTGGTTAGAGACCACACATTTATCCTCCAGGTTGGTTTTACTTCACTCTCACCTGAACAGGCTCGTTGGTGTGGAAGCCACACCTCTGTGGTTAGTGTGGTCAGCCTGATGAGCGTGTGAATTAACAGATTTTTCTGGGGACGGTGAAAGGGCAGCGCGATAAACAGAAGGCAGGTGGTGTCTCAGGTCTCCTCCTCTGAGTATTAATTCCTCTCTCAAACCTGTTGTCTTCTCTGTCCAACATGTGAACGTCATTGTCCTCAAACGTCCTTTGTCCTTTAAATGAAGGTTGTTGCTGCTGTTGTGCTCTGATCACTTTGTCCACTGGGAGGTGCTTGTTGTTCGATCACACCTGTGGTAATGATGGTCACATACAGAAATTTCCCCTTTGGAGTCAAATGACCGTTACCTGTTTTTTACCTGTTTGTGATCAGATGGTGAGTGTTTACCAGGTGTACCCACACTCCTGCTTCCTGTACCTGGGCAGCATCCTGGTGGATGAGTACGGCATGGAGGAGGGCTGCAGGCAGGGACTGCTCGACATGCTACAGGTAAATAAACACCTAGAAATCAGGTACTCTTTCCTGTAAACCAGGTAAACGCACCGTGAGACATGATGATGCTGACCTCCTCTTCCGCCAGGCTCTGTGCATGCCGACCTTTCAGCTGCTGGAGCAGCCGAATGGTTTAAGGAATCATCCCGACACCGTGGACGACCTGTTCAGACTGGCCACCAGGTGAGTCTGCGAGTTCACTTGACCAGGTTTTACCTCCTGATGGCTAATTCAGGAGCACCTGTGTCTGCGGGGCAAACCTGAGACCTAGCTGATCGTTTCCTGTCTACCTGCTCAGGTTCGTGCAGAGAAGCCCCGTCACTTTACTCAGCAGCAGCATCATCGTTCACATCATCCAGTGCGCCATCGCCGCCACGTCGCTCGACCACCGGGACGCCAACTGCAGCGTCATGAAGTTCGTCAGAGACCTGGTCCACACGGGGGTCGCCAACGACGTGAGTCAAAAACTGAACCACTGAAGTTACTGTCTGACTGATTGTGCGTCTAAATCTGTCCCGTCTTCACTCTCTAACCTGGGCTAAATCTGTCCCGTCTTCACTCTCTAACCTGGGCCAAATCTGTCCCGTCTTCACTCTCTAACCTGGGCCAAATCTGTCCCGTCTTCACTCTCTAACCTGGGCCAAATCTGTCCCGTCTTCACTCTCTAACCTGGGCCAAATCTGTCCCTGCAGCACGAGGACGACTTCGAGGTGCGGAAGCAGCTGATTGGTCAGGCCATGGAGCAGCACGGGCAGCAGCTCATCACTCAGCTCATGCACTCGTGTTGCTTCTGTCTGCCTCCGTACACGCTGCCCGACGTCGCCGAGGTGCTGTGGGAGGTCATGCTGTTTGACAGACCTGTGAGTAAATGCCAACGCCGGCACGTGTCACCTGTCTCCCCTTACCTGTGATCTCAGGTGTTACAGTACAATGTGTGTTTGTCTCAGACGTTCTGCCGCTGGTTGGAAAGCGCTCTGAAAGGTTTACCTAAGGAGACGTCGGGAGGAGCCGTGACCGTCACTCACAAACAGCTGACCGACTTCCACAAACAGGTCACCAGGTGAGTCACCTGCGACGTCAGCAACCTGTGGTCAACCTGAGTCATTAGAAGGTCACAGTCTGAATTTCTGATCATTTATATGAGGAGCTGAATGTTCAGCAGCTTCCGGCAGGTGAGCTCTGTTGCAGACTTAATGAAAACCAGCAGTCGGTGCTGCTACACTTTGGTGATGTCACACAACTTTTAACATCATGTTTTAATGGTATTTGATAGTATTTGATAGTATTAGTAGTTTTAATAATATTCTCCATTTTAAAGGTAATAATGATGCATATTTTTGATGCAGGTGTGTCCTACCTCTGTGCCCTGCTCTCCTGTTGTAGACAGAGGGTCCTGGTGTTACTCCTTCATATTTACTGTACTTCAGTTGACTGCAGTTACTGTCACCACCTTCCTAGTATTTATACACAGATTCATTTAATAAGCAAGTGTCTGTTTATATATAAATGTTCATTTAGTTTCATCTGTTTCAGACAGGACGTGTTTTCTGATTGGTTGTGGGCAGGTCACATGTGTAGGTGGTTCTGTGATTACCACGCCAAACGTCTAGTTCTGACCCGAACCCACCCGTGAAGCTTTGCATGTGCAGATAAATTGCCCATTGCAGTTAATGACAATCTGTAATGGGGATGGGAGGGGCTTCCAGGGTGTGACTCAAACCTGCCTCTTCCTCACCTGATAAGCTGAGGTCATAGTGGTGCCTTCAGGGACCCAGGGAGGCTATAGTGGTGCCTTCAGGGACCCAGGGAGGCTATAGTGGTGCCTTCAGGGACAAACAGAAGTGACTTTTTTAGGACACGGTAACTGGTTATTTCGGCAGACTGAGGCATTGGCTGGTTTCTGTTGAGACACGTTGGTGTGAAGGTGGAATGCAGAAAAACTGGAGTCCTCACTGCGAGTTCAGACTCGTCTTCATGAGCTCCGAGGAGCCTCACCTGAGTTTACCTGAACACACTGAGCTGTAGGACGTCCAGTTTCCCGAACAAGTCAAAATCTACGATCTGTAAGCGTCAGAGACGACGTCTGTACCTGCGGCAACTGCATCAAATTCAGTTTTTAACCTTTGTTTCTCTTCACCTGCAGCGCTGAAGAGTGTAAACAGGTGTGCTGGGCCATCAGAGAGTTCACCAGGCTGTTCCGATAGCTGCATACTGACAGGTAACTGCTGTCACCAGGTGTGAAACCAGTGCTAAAAGCCCAGGTGTGATTCTGTTGTGAAGTAATTTGTGCGTTTGTTCCTCAGGTGAGATGTGTTGATGCTGCAGACGATGATCCAAATGGACAAGGTGACGATGATGAAGATGAAGATGGACTTTGAATGTGAAGCAGGACAATGTGCTCTGAAAGACTGGCAGAGTGAGGACTAAGTCCTCCGCCCTGACCTCAGCTGCGCTCACCTGAGGTCGGGGGTGGGGTTGGGTCTGCTAGGTGGGCGGGGTCAGGACAGGTTCACTAAGTGAACTGATGCGGATCGGTTCTTCACTGGGACTATGTGCCTGGCAGCAGTTTTTAAGAGAAGATTTATTTTGGACTCGTGATGTTTTCGTCCGTGCCATAAGGATAGCCAAGAGATTTCCCATGATGCTCTTTGGCTGAGCGGCAGGTTTGACGTCACCTTTGACTTTTTTAACTTTGGTTGAATTTTAGTTGTTTTTCCACAGAGTGAGACAGAGTGGACTCTGCTGAGACACCGTGATGGGGGACGCAGCCTCGTTGTAAACAATAAAACAACTAAAACAACTGACGGGTCGTGGTTCTGGTTGAGTTCTTGGTCTGATCCAGGTGGTTTTAAGTTAGGACAAAAAGCGTCTGAGGTCACACAGTCCAAAAACCCGAAAGTTCAGTATGAAGGGAGGTTTACTACCCACCAGGTGTCTCTGGCCAACGGCTTTACCTGATGCAGCTGCAGGATCTGCATTGTAGACAACACCCTGAGTTACAATGGGACCAGTTAAACCACCACAAACAAGGAACTGGATCATAAATTACTGATCAGCTGTTGGTCACAAATAAATCTGCTGTATACCTGGCTTGGTCTAGTCCCGGTCTGGACAGGGGGGTGATTGTGCATTTTACCAAGGACCAAGAAAGGTGTTTGATTGGCATGGAGACCTGAACCAGCTGAGGTTCCAGACTGAATGTTTAAAAAATAAAATAAAATGTTAAAATAACGTTTCACCGCTGAGAAACAAGTACCTGCAGGAAACCTGAGAGTCTGACAGAACTTCAGTTCAGGTCCATAAGTATTTAAACCTAATGAAGGTCCAAATATGATTCTGCCTTTATACACAATGGCTCAGAAATAAAACAATGTGATCGAAGAGTAGACTTTCAGCTTTATTTTCAGAGGGTTCACTAAAACATTTCATTTACATTTTAGTAATTTCAGCCATTTTAAAGACAGTACCTCAGTTTCCAACTTACTGTCAACGCATCTCATGACATTTTGGCAAAGAAATTGAATATTCTTCAGTGACCAGGTCAGTCATCTGATCTCACCCAACAGAGCAGCTTTTCAGTTACTGAAGCAGAAAGAGCCACAAACAAGCAGCAGTGAAGACCTGGAAAAGCATCTCCAGGGACGAAGTTCAGAATCTGGTGATGTCCTTGGGCTCCAGACTTCAGAAAATCACTGACTGCAGAGGATTTTCATCCAAGTATTAAAAGTTATGATTGTTTAAAATAGCTGTAATAAAGCTGTAAATGGAATATTTGGTGAAACCTTTGAAAATAAAGCTGAAAGTCTACACTTTAATCACATCTTGATTGTTTTATTTCTGATCCATTGTTGTGGTGTGTAAAGTCAGAATAATAAAAACTGTCACTGCCCAAATACCTCTGGACCCAACTGTAAATCCTCTGAGGTCAGTCGGTGACTGCCTGATCAGCCAATACTGAGTTCATTCCCGGATGATCAGGTCTTTACTGCAGCTGGTTTTAGGCGTTTTAATTTTAGTGAGATGAAAAGCAGCTCAGTTGGATCCAGGTCAGGTGACTCAGTCATTGCACAACTTTCAGGTTTTTATGTGTAGAAAGAACGGTTGAACTCAGCAATATCAGAAACCACCAGTGATACATGACAGAATAATTCTTTCCCTTATGGAGGAAAAACGTTGGGTCCAGAACAGCCTCAGAGGGTTTATTACAATCACTGTAAATCTCAGAAACAAGAGCTTGTTAAACAACTGTAAACAGTCTGTAGAGTCATTTGAACAGAACATGAATGCACTATGGTATTATACAGAACCAACGTGATGAAAATGGTGTCACTGTCCACAAATCTATGGACCTGACTTGTATCTGCTCTACACTAAAGCCACTGCAGAGGAAACGGACAGGCGCTGTGGGGAGAATATTGTTCTGGGTTTATTGAAATCCTAAAAACAAATTTAAACGATGTGAAACGGTTTGGTAGGGTTTGATCAGGTCGACGTCGAAGATCGAACCGAGGAGGTTCCACTTCCTTAGACGTTTGTTCCTCTGCAGACGATTTCTAACACTTAACAAACTGGAGGTGAAACACTGTGACCTTTTTCAGTTTTGACTGATCTGCAATAGGCATGGACCTGAACGTTTTAAAGGACCAGTTCACTGTTTTTTCTCTGCTGTAAGTTTTAGGTTGCCCTGAACCTTCCAGAGTCCTGGATGCAGTTTAAGGAACACTGGGGGTCCAAGGCCCCTGGATGTGTTGGCTCTGCAGGAGCCTCTGCAGCTCTTTGAACTGCTCCACTGTCTGGTCCTTCACGTCAGGGTTGGAGATCTGCAGCCGAATGCTGTCTGTGGACCAGCTCAGTTCTCCAGAGAACATCTCTGTCAGGATCCGAGCCACCACAGGAACCACCTGAGGAAAAGAACCAGGTTACAACTGGACCACTACAAATAGACAGAAACCATGCAAAGTTGAAATGTTTGGTACATTTGACCTAAAACTGGTCTGGTCCCAGACCAGATATAATTCACAGAATACAAACAAAACTGCATTGTGATCTTTTAAATCATTTATATCCCCCAGACCAGCAGTCTACTGACCTGGACCATGATGAGTTTCTTCTCTTTGGGTTTCTTGTCGGGCCAGTCCTCTCCGAAGCAGAAGTAGATCTCGAAGGGTGGAGGGTTTGGAGCTTCTCCTTTCTGGAACAGGATCAGTCCTGAGGACAAAGATCCATTTAACAACATGCTGAGACCAAACTTCAGGTTTTCTGAAGGAATCTAGTTTAGACTTGTCACCTTGCAGGAAGTCGTTGAGGCTGAACACCTTGATCTTCTTCTCTCTCTCAAGAGGGTTCGGTGGACCCTGGTCGGGCATGCCCGGTCCAGACCAGAACACCTTACACTGACAGAGACGGACAGCGTAGATATCCTGTTCCCACATCTCCAGGATCAGACCTCGGTCCATCACGTCCAGCAGGGCATCGGTGTAGAACCGCTGCTTCTGGTTCTGGATTTCAGATGTCTCTGGGAAGCGGACCTGCTGCAGGGAAACTGGTCCAAACAAGTCCACCTGCTCTGGGGTTGGCTCCAAGTGTCCATAGTAAAGCCGACACCCCTGAGGGTTACTGACAGTCAGCGAACCCATGGTCCGGCCCCGGTACTGGAACTTCAGGTCCAGGTCCGTTACTATGACAAAAGAGAAAAAGCTAGAGTGGACTGCTACCATGGCAACAGGGCTAGTTAAATAATAAAACCCGTTAGAAGGAGCCACATGCAGGTTTTAAATTGGACTTTAACAACATAACAGAACAGTCTGACCACAGAGCCTGGTACAGAACCTGACCTTTGACCTAAAAACTGTAGGTCAGAGGTCAGGGTCATAGTTCATACTCACATGGGACACTGCTCAGGAGGTCGTACTTGCAGGGTTGGTGGTTCTGAGAGTCTCCCTGGTTCTGCAAGTCCGCTATGCTGCTGGTCTCCATCAGGTCTGGACCAGGTGTAGCAGAGGCAGCTGAAGCAGACAGAGAGTTCAGGGTCTGGGGTCCATTAGGGAGTCCCGCACGGTGGACGTAGCTTCTCTCATCCACCATCTGATGCTGGGTCTGGAGGTCAGAGGTCATGGGAAGGATTGTGTCAGGTAGGAGAGGCACCGGGATCACTTGAGGAGGTCCAAAGGTCCCGTTGGTAGATAAATTGAAGGGGCTGAAGGAGGGGGGGTCACTGATCCGGGGGTCTGATAAGACACGACATGATCTCATTACAGTCAGGTCCATAAGTGTTTGGACAGTGGTGCCATCACTGTGGTTCCGAACATCATCTGGAACTATCCAGAATTAGTTTTGGAGTTTTGATTCAAAGTATTTGATGAACTGTGCAGGAACTGGACTCTGTTCTGTTCCAGACCCCGAGGTTCAGAGGCTCAAACACCCCAAACATTCAGGGAGCGAAGACCTGGCAGTCCTGCTGAAGTCTGTGGGTTTTAGCCTTCAGACAGTCACCAGTGGCAACGGTTTTAAAACACTTTGTGGTTTTTTTTGTGTGTCACTGTCTATCGCGACTAGTTTGTGTCCACAAAGACAGAAACCAGTTGTACTCACCGATGCTGAGCTCCGTCAGGTTCGGCATCTGAGAGGAAAACACAATAAAGTTTGTATCGGCTGATAAAACGTGTTTTTCTATTTTTCTACTTTTAGGTTCTCACCTCGTCATCGTCGTCATCAGCTCCGTCTGAAAAACAAAAACAGCTCAGTCACGTGACCAGTCAGCATTTCATTGTGGTTTTACTGGACATGATCAGGGCAACCGTCTGTCAGATCCACCAGTACTCAACGAGAACCTCGGACCTAAAGTTACCTTGACTGAGACTCGGGCCCATGCTCACCTGTGTTTCCCGTCTGCTCGCAGACCTCGTAGATCTTGTACGGCTGTACTGGCGTCTCTTTGGTTCCGTCATATTTCAGCTGAAACTCTCGACTCTTGTTGAGAGCACAGCGAAGGTTTGCTTTCCACTTGGCGGGGTCGGGTTCATCCACACCCTCCTGGTACTTCCCTGTCTCCACAGCCCACGCCTGCAAGAGACAGAGCAGGGTTTCAGTGACCAGGACTTTTAGATTCAGAGGACCTGGTTTTACAGCAGCTCTAAAAACAACAAGTTCAGGACATGTTCTGGGGACAAAAATATGTGGACACAAGTTTTCATTCATTAATTGTTTGCTTGAAATGAGAATGTTTTAACGTCAAAGTGATTTTCGCTGAACAGAAAAAGCAGAAGCTGAAAGAGGAAGTGACTTCAACCTGTTTGTTGGCCTCAAACTGTGAAACGAAAGTCAGAGACTCAAAGCGTGACGACGACAAGGAAGCTGCCGCTTCTTATTTTACTTTTCCTGCTCAATCAAACATCCGTTCTGAATTCAGTCTTAAAACTGTCAGTTTGGTTTTGATGAAATGAACCAAACACCTGGATCAAACACACCTGTACCTGTCGCGTGTGATCTGGTTTAACATTTTCAAGCCACAGGTTGTTTTTCACTTCCTAAACAAATTAAACGACGATTAATAATCAGTGAAGCTTCTGTCTCCTGCTCTAAGTTAAAAAAACATAACACACCTGAACCTGAAACTAGGTGAGTTTAGCTGTTACCATGTTAAAGGTTAACCACACCTTGAAGATGGTGTTCTCCTCATCTGCCGCTGGCATGTGCCGTGTAGCGTGTTTCCAGGGAATCTGGAAGAGTCGGTGCTCTGAGCTGAGCCAGTGGAGGCCCGGGTACCTGCCGCTGTTCACCTGAGCCAGGAGCCAGGGCTTCAGACGGATCCTCCGGGGCTGGATGCTCATGGTGGGGGGTCCGCAGAGTTCTGAGGGGGCAAGAGAACACGTGAAAACAACATGACCAACAATGGCTGACCCAGTTAATCTGATCTAATTAATCTGACCTAGGTAATCTGATCTAATGACTCTGACTCAGATAATCTGATCTAATTAATCTGACCCAGTTAATCTGATCAGATTAATCAGATCTAGGTAATCTGGTGTTATTAATCAGGTCTAATAACAGGAGCAACAGAAATTTTCACAGTTTATTTCAGATTTTGAAGTGATTATTATTTTTAACTTTGTTTCCTCTCTCTCCTGTAGTTGTCTCTCTCTCTCTCTCTCTCTCTCTGTGTATTCCAGGTCTTCAGTTGCTGCCCATCCAACCTGCCTGTTGCTTGTTGTTGTTATTGGTTGTGTGATCTGCTTTTCTTTTCTCTTTTTCTTTCTTTCCACTCACCCCAACCGGCTGAGGCAGATGGCCGCCCACCTTGAGCCTGG
>OMLM01020217.1:0-22493 GCA_900302695.1 Helostoma temminkii | reverse complement strand
GGGGGATTTGTTGGGTTTTCCTTATTATTTTGTTTATTGTTATTGTAAGGTCTTAAACCTTAAACATTGTAAAGTGCCTTGAGATGGCGCTTTATAAATAAAGTTGAATTGAATTGAATTAAAGTTTTCTATCAGGATGACGTGAGTAGATTTTGAATCTGGTCCTGACAGGAAGTCGTAAAGTTAATTTCTAGATCAGACGTCAAGTTCACATGACACAATAAAAAGAGACAAACAACAACAAGACTTCCAGAGTACAGAAAATCAGTGACATGGTCCTGAGCGAGGTCACAGGTGTCAAGTCCAACAGGACAGAATTTCAAAGTTTAGGGGCCACGGTTTTAAAAGCACAGTGGGACAGCCAACAGACCCTGATCTGGACCTGAGAGACCTGCTGGTGACGTAGGGACCAGTTCAGTTTATTTATATATTCACAACAAAAGTCATTTCAAGTTACTTTACGATGTAGGTTGTAGCAGTTCTCTAATGCACACAGGTGCCTGACCATGTGGGAAAACTGTTACAGGCACCATGGACTGAATTCTGAATTTAATGGAATCTGGTTCTGACAGAATCTGGTTTGGAAACATCAGTTTTAAAGTTTAACCAACTTCAACGTGAAGAATTTGTTTGTTCGACTTGATTTTTGTTCCCTAAAACTTTTGGGAAGTCAGAGAATCAGTCACAGGACCAGATCCCAGACCAGTACAGCCCACATCAAACTGAAAACCACATCAGATCCTGGGCCAGTACAGACCACATTAAACCACATCAGATCCGACCTGACATCAGGAGAAACTTTTAGTTCACCAATAAGGACTCACCTGGATCTGGTCCTGATCCTGGTTCCAACCCTGACAATCCTGGATTGTCCAGCAGCGTCACGGTGACGTCAGAAAACAAACAAACAACAAACAAACAAAGACGAAGCGCGGGAATTTGGACTAATGCTCCGACTTAAAAGTTTTAGATCCAGAAAAGAAAAACCGAGAGAATCCGGATAAAACCAGTGTCAGGTCCGACACAACCAGATCTACTTCCTGTTTAAGATTTCGTCACTTTCAAAATAAAAGATGCGCGTTTTTAAAAATAAAATTTTATGTCGCAGCAGCCGATGATTTTATCTGTGTATAAATACGCAGATATCACAGTTACAGTACAGATTACTACAGTAAAACTGTAAACTGCCTCTGGTCTCCACAGTCCGGGTCTGGTCAGAAGGAGGCAGCAGATGCACGGCTTCAGATTTAGTTTCTTTAGTTTCTAACACATCAATTTTCCTCCAGCTGTCACTTTAAATTAACTTATTAGTTAACTTAGCACAGAAACAAAATCAAACATTCCACATTTTTACTTAAACATGTTCGATTATATTTGAATAAATTAAACGTTTTAAACGAAACATTGGCGTGTCAGGCCTTTTATTGTGAAGGACAGACAGGTAGTTTCCGGTGTGGTGCGTCTTTGTGCAGGTGAGTTTACAGTGAGAGTTCAGGTTCCTCCCTTCCTCCTTCCGCTTCTCACAGGAACTAAAACTGTTTCATTTTTAGAAAAAAAAATCTAATGAACAAGTTTAAAATAAAGTAAAATAAAGAAGATTAGAGTAAAGTAAAGTAACTCTTAACTGATATAATAATAATAATAATAAATCTGTTTCTGGTTTGATGAGTGAAGATTAAAACAAAATATTCACGTTTATAGCGACACCAAATGTTCACAGGTTGTGGTTCAGCACAAACTTTAAAGAATCTTATTTTTTCCCACAGTTTATTTTGAAACAACATCACACACACTTATGTTCCCATCAGGTGAGCACCTGAGCGCTGCGACATCTCACCTGAGCAGAGACAGGAGGAGTCTGAACACCTGCAGACGGGAACGAGATGGAAATCACTGAAAATGTCAGTGGAGTTCTGAATGAACATTTCTGTGTGTGTTCGTGGGCATGTATGAAGAACTACATGTGTTGATTATTTATATGTGACGGAGCTGCTGAACCGCTCAGGTGAGTGCAGGTGTTAAAGCTCCTTACTCTCATTCATTCATCAATATCTGCTAATCAACGAATCAATAATGAGATCAGTGAAACCAGCAGCTGTGAACCTGAAGTACTCTGTAATCAGTGTCCCACTCACCCTTTCAGTTGCTTTCACACTGTACCAGTCACTAGTTTGCTCAGGTTCTACCTTGTGTGTTTGGACACTGGACTTTGTTCTTGTGTTTCAGTTTTGACTCAGCTCACTGTTTTGTGGACTGGTTCCTGGATTACAACCCCAGTGCTCAAAGAGTTGGCACACTGTGTAAAAACAGACTTTTGATTTTCAAACCTCATATTTTAATCACAACAGAACATAAAAAACATATAAAATGATAAAACAGCGAAAGTTAACCACTTAAAAAAAATAATCTCATTTTGAAACTGATGCAGAAACACATTTAAAAAAAGTTGGGACAGATTCAACAAAAGTCTGAACAGAGGTTCTGTGATGTGAATGAACTTGGGGACTGTTCTTAGACTGCTGACTAAGGCTCTGATGCGCTGTTACTGCAGCTTGGCACTGTTTCAGGAGGGGGGGGGTATCTGCCACGGTTAAATTAACCGATCTGTATATTTAACTGTATATTTTTGTTTGTGTGTTTTAAATGTGGAGGAGAGGGGAGTAGTGTGGTGCAGGATAATTACTGAGCTCTCCTTAAAGGCTTATGTCAGTGCCACTGTGCTGTGTTGCATGTTGTGTTTAAGATAGAACCTGGCCTTGTGTGTAACAGTGTGTAGTGGTTTTCACAGTGTAAGGGAACCTTTTAATATCCGGTTTGTTTGTGTACAACATAAACTCACTGTAATCCTCTACTTTAAACGATGAATTATTTGTATTTTATATAATATTGTTATTTGTATGTTTTGTAAATTGGCATTTGTGGTTATTTAAGTCTCTTACTTTGAAAGTTTTTCCTGCCTGGTATATTTCAGACTCACTTTTCATTACAGTACTAATGAAGAAGAACATTTAAAAACTAAAGATCAGTAACATGATCGGGTTTAAAAAGATCATGTTAGAGTCAGAGTCTCTCAGAGTAAAGATGGTCAGAGGTTTAACATCTGTGAAAAGCTAATAAATCAAACGTTCTGAATCGTAACATATTTGTACTTTTTATTTGTGGAAAATCAAACATTTGTCTCAAGTGAAATAAAATCAACATGATGTGGATCATTACTGCTTTCTGATTGGCTGCTGCTGTGCTCAGGGTGTCCCCTTTGATTGGTTGGTTTTCATGTCGTAGACTCTGAGAGGTGAATCAGCTGTGGACTGACCTGTGGACTCTCTAATGTCAGGTAGTCTGGGTGTTCCTCTAGTCTCAGGTCCACTCTCTAATTTCAGATCGGTCTGAAACGTGCAGCTGCTGCCAGAGTCTGTAAGAGGAGGAGCAGGAACAGGTCTGGATCTGTGAGCTGGGTTACGGACCATAATGTCCGAAGAAGGAAGCAGCTGAGAGTTTCTCCTGGTGTAAAGTCCGCATCTCCCATGGAAACTCTCTGACTGTGAAGAAGACTTGTAGGGACGACTGAAAGTTCTGTCAGAACCAGGCTGGCTGGAGTTCACCTGTTCAACACAGAGAACACGTTGCACCTGACTGAGTGTGAGTCACTGGTGACCTGAGCAGGAGTATTTAAGTGTCAGTGTTTCACTTCACACCCTTTCTGGATCTTTTCCCACAGCATCAGGGTCTTTCCGTGATTGTTGTCTCTTCAAGGTTCGAAGCAGCAGACACAGAACAGCTGACAGAAACATCAAGAGGATCATCGCTGCTACTCCTCCTGCAAGTCTGCTGTTCACGTCTCCAAACAGCTGCTGTTCGGTGAACACATCACGGGGAACTGTGAACAAATAAATGTTGCATTCAGGTGATATTGTTTACACGGTTATTATGAGCAGCAGCAATCTCTTTGTAATTCTGAGACATTTTCTGACACCTGCTCATGCTGTGATGATCCAGGAGCTTTTTTCTAGTTTGCTGTTACTGATTCTATCATCCTGCCTGGTGTTTGCTGCTTGTTGTTCTTTTCTCTCTTTCTTTCCACTCACTCTATCCAAATGAGGCAGATGACTGCCTATCCTGAGCCTGGTTCTGCTGGAGGTTTTTCCTCGCCACTGTCTCCTAGTGCAACCCAGTGACATTTGTTGGGTTTTCTACATAATTAGTTCTAAAATGCCTTGAGATGACTTTGTTTTGGTCATTTGGTGCTATAGAGATCAGCTGAACTGAGTCAACAGACTGATAATGTGTTCATATCATGGAGCATTTCAAATACTAGGGTTAATATTCCTTGTAACTCATGAGCTCACCTGTTTGTCCTCTCTGTAGGACTTCAACATCTACAGAAGCTGAAACTTCTTCTCCTGATTCTTCATCTCTGGCCACAACCTGTAGTCAGAGACACAAAGGTCTGGTTTATGTAGTCACAGTCATAGACTATCAGATGTTTGCCACTGAGTCAGATCTAATGTCAGCGAAATGCAGTCACGCTGTGAAGCTTTTAGTCTAATCCTCCTGTCAGACCACATCAGTCCTAAACCCTGAGACCTGAGACTGAATTTTTTGTGAACTTCACATTACACTGACTCTTTCAGCATTTCTTTACTAAAACTTCATGCTCATTATATGAGAATCCATCAATTAATTAATCAGTTTTAAAAGGACATCTTGAACATCATCCAAACTTAGATCATAGATAATATTCTGACTATTTCAAGGAGGTGTCTAAAACTTTTGGCCTTAATTTAGTACCACAGACACATGAGTAATACTGCATTACTTTTGTATAAAAATAAACAGTGATACTAAATTGATGAATTATACCACTATAGTAATACAAAGTAGTAAATAAACTGAATAATACTGCTAGGACTGCTTTACAGTGTAACACAGTAGAGGTATGTAGCAGCATGTAGCTCCGTTGGTACTTCATTATCACTCAATAAACACAGCTGACAAGTACAGTAGTACAGAAAATACCACTGTACTGATTCCCAGGAGGTGGCAGTATTGGCCAGATAAATGAGGGAATGTTGACAGGCATTAACCAGGGCTACTCGGCACAGGGGAAGGGCCTGATCATTCTTATATTGTAGATGGCATATCTGCATGCCTGGGGGATGGAGATGTGATCAGAAAATCTTAGTTGGTCATCAGTAATGACACCCAAGTTTCCTACATTTAATGATGTTGTACTGAGCAGATCTATTAACAGGAAACTTCCTCCCTCTGGGATTTCCCGGGAAATTACCTGCTGTGGTAACGCCCAGACTCACACAGACATTACGTTCACTTTGTACTTGGGGGCTGGCAGGAAACAGTCTGTGCAATGTCAGTGTGGGTTGACTTGGATGTATGTGTGAAAGCAACTTTGGAGAGACCGAAATGTGTGATGGGACACAGGAGTCGTGATGGAAAGGACAGGAGTTGTTTGTCGTTGGCATAGAAATGGAAGGAGAAGCTGTGTGAGCGGATGATGGAACCTATGGATGTGGTGTAGATGGAGGGTGGATGGAGGAGGGGACCAAGGTCAGAGTCTTGTGGTACACAGGAAATGAGAAGTGGATACTTGTCCCTGACAGCAAATCTTGAAGGGTTGTCCTTGTAGGTAGAACATCATTAAGCTGAAATTGGGTAACAGTCAGGTGAGCTGTTTCAGTGGAATGACCACAATGACCAATACTGTAACTATTATTACTTTTGATTTATTTCTAATATGTTACATTTTCAGCCATGTGACTTCCTGTGTGGAATTTGCATATTTTCCCCATGTTAGCATGGGCTCTCTCTGGGCACCGCGGCTCCCTCCCACAGTCCAAATACATGCAGTTGGGTTAATGCGAGACTCTAAATTGCCCGTACGTGTAAGCGAGAGTGTGAGTGGTTGTCTTCATCTATATGTGAGTCCCTGGGATGGACTGTTGACCTGTCCAGGTTGTACCTCGCCTCTCACCCATATGAAAACTGGGAAAGGCTCCAGCACGTCCATGACCCCTACGAGGATGAAGCGGTTCCGAACATGGATGTTATCTTTTCTTTTATCCATCCCTCCATTTTCTATACTTCTTAGTCCCCGTAGGGGTCACAGGTGTGCTGGAGCTTATCCCAGCTGTCAGATTTTCTTCTTATATGTCTAATTATCTATTTTTTGAAACTAAGTACCTTAATTACTGTATTCCTCAGATAGTCTAAAAAGTGTTTTACTGCTCTTCTCCGTTGTCACTGTGTTGCTGTAACGTGAATTTCCCCAGTTGGGATCATTAAAGATTTATGTTATCTTTACATTCACCTTTAGTATGTGTCTGTCGAAAGCATGAAGATGGTCCATCCTGGCGATCAAAACTCCCTCCTGGGAGACTTGGTACACTCTGGATGGGGGATGGAGGGAGTAGTGGATGTTTGGATTCAAGCCCTGTGGTTAGACATCAGTGTTTACTCACCATGTGTGATACAGGTGATAGGACATTTTTACCTGCAGGTGTTACCTCAGAGAAGTCGTGGTCTGACACCTGGACCTGTAAGACCTGGTTCCCGTAGGTTGAGACAATAGATGCAGGGTTTGAGCTTGGAATTAGGAAACCTTTAAAGGTGGTTTTGTTGAAGACTGGAGGGAACCTATTCTCATGGAGAACCCGGACCAGAACAGAGGCCGTAGCATACTTTAATATGTCATCCACTTGACACACCTGGACAGGAAGGACAGGCGAATAAAGAGGAAGATATGGGAGGACAGGTGGAGTACAGGTAGCATTAAACCTTTTAAAGTGGTGGTAAATAGTTTGATTGTTACTAATACTAACATCGGGTCACAGGTAAACTACAGTTAAGGTTAAAGAATAATGTCTGTAACATCATTACAAACAACAGACAGTAGTGTTGTTACCATGATGATGAGGGTGAAGGGTGCGAGTTGCCTGTCAGCCACAGGTCGTGTTAACCTGATCTCACCTGAGCTGTTGTTGATCACAAACCTGCCGTGATCACCCCCTGGTGGCGACACACAATTGATGAACAGCTGATGTGTGATTGGTGATCAACATCATATTATATTATAATGGAGAATATTAAAACTTCTTCTGACCTGACAGGATCCTGTAGATCAGGTCACTGTTGATTCCTATGTCTCCATCCTGGGCTCTGATTGGACCTGGAGAAAACTCCAGAACCATGTCCTGAGACAGGAAGTCACCTGAGCTCAACATTTACTGATTCAGGAAGTAAATAAACACTCTTTATTCTGTACAACATAAGTAATGCTGCTTTTTCAGGTGTTCACCTGGTCTTTCTGTGTGATGTTGGTTGTGTAGGTGGGACTCATGCAGACAGGAACACCTGGAGTGACAGGTGTGCAGGGCAGAAAGTGAGGATACTGGTCATCTCCATCATCAATGTTCACAACCAAAGCAACAGAAGTGTTGAATTTCTCCACAGTGTTTGATTCCTGTTTCACATAAGAATACATTTATTTTATTATCCCAAACAAAACTGCATCGGTCTCATGTTTTCTACAGGTTCTCTTAAGTTTCAGATTTCAGCTTGACTGTTTCTCCAGAAGATTGTCTCTAATGCTACATCCTTAATAAAAGGAACAGGAATCGGGTAGTTAGGGTTAGTCCAGGTGAACTGCAGGTGATGTCTCTATAGTACCTGGGCCCAGATGATCAGCTCCAGCCTAGACCTGGTCTCGTAGTCAAGAGGTTTGTTCAGAACCACGCTTCCACTGTTGGGTAGATCAATCCTGAAGAAGTGGGCGTCACACTGCAGGTAACAGGTGAGTTTATAAAGACATGTACAGTACATAGACAGAAGCATGTGGACAGGCCGGATCTTACCGAGGATTGATCAATACTGTAATGGATCATGTCTCCATCCACATCAACTGCTTTCACAGTGAAAACCACAGAGTTCAGTGCCGTGAGCTGCACCGACAGACCGACAGGAAACATCAATTTTTCTCTTATAGATCAGCGAGAGTGGACAAAACAGAAAGTATGAAGTGACTGACATAAACAGTCTCCAAACAAATTGTTTCTGTTTGGTCTGAGTTGCTGGTAAAGCCTGGACCTTCTCCCTATGTAATGAACCTGACATCAACAATGTGTTAAAATTGATTTACTTGGCTCATATCTCTGTAGCTGAGTGGAGTAGATCTGAGTGGCTCCAGGACTGATGTGGCACTGATCCTGACTCACCCAGTTTTCACTCTGACTGTCTGGTTTTTGGCGGTAATGGTCCATGTTTTACCTCACTGATGGTGAACGGCTGAATCGTCTCCTGTAGGAAGATCGGTCTGTTGTCATTTTCATTCTCAACCTGCACCAGGATCCTGTAGCGGCTCTAAGACAGGTCACATTCATCAATACTGCACTCACTGATTTATTCATCAGAGTGTGGTCAGACAGGTGACTTACCTGCACAACATCGTCTTCAGAACAGATGAGCTCTGCTATCAGTACTGAGTCCTGTCCCTAACAGACAAACATTGTTTAGTGAGACGTGTATGAGCCACAGAACCAGGAGAGATACAGGTCCGGGAGTAGTCCTACCTCCCTGTCGAGGACTCTGAGTGACGTGTTGAGTCTGATGGTTCGACCATCTAAATAAAACCAGTCTGCGTCGTCTCCGCTCAGGCACAGTCGGACCGCCTTTGCTCCTGGTTCTCCTGTGATACTGATGTCAGATACAAACTGACCCATCGGACTGTTCTCTCTGACTGATGCAAAAATGTCTGATCCCTCCAGACACAGACTGGCTGAGGATAAATACAGAGGAACAGACATGGACTAGCTAGTGTTGGTGTTGCCTGGAAAAAGCTGGTTGAACATGTTCAGTGGAAAGAAATATTTCATGTATTAAGCCATCTTTGTCAGAGCTGAACCAAGAGCTGAGGGCCTGAACAGAATGAGAACCAGAACTGGTTAAACGGCAGCTATAAAGACACACTTTAGAGATATGTTCAGTATCAACATTTTTTTGAACATTTACTCATTGTTAAGGAGGTTGACCAAAGTGGCTGATTATTAAGTAGGAGGCAGACTCAAAAAACTTCATCTGTTTACAAAATGGATTATTTTATTTACTGGAGTGCCACTTTGATACACATATTCCAAAATATTTACAAAACAACCTACAATAACTTGGATTAATTAAAGAAAGAGAAAGGCAAGTCTTAATTCATAATAACATTGAGCACATAGCTGCACTCCTATCTCGATTGCTCACTGTGAGCTAGAGATGTCCAACTCGAGCCCTCCTGTTCGACACACCTTCAGTCTTTTGAAGAGGAAGTGTCACAGAGTAGTGTCTCGAGCATGTTCCAAATCACATGACCAATGTGAGCGAGGCCTCGTTACGTCACATCACGTGTGGAGCTGCCTAGCGGCCATTTTGAATGGGCTGTGTTTTCAATATGTCAAGGCTTTATAAGGGTCCAAATCACTGCTCAGACTGTGGATTTAGAGGAGCAGATTGAAGCAACATACTGTGGAAACAATTCTTTTTTTTAATAAAAATCTTTGATTTAACATAATGACATGCCTCATCAATGTAGTAAAAAAAAGCCACCATTATAGTGCTAATAAAATTTTACTATCAAACATACTTGCCACATCAAGGCTACTCGATTTAGTATTATCCACAGAGAAACACAATTACACACCTTTGACAAAATAATTTTTATTCAATAATAAAACATGGACTGTGAGATCCTGAACTACCACATATCGGTAAGGATTGACAGCCAGTCTGCTCAGATGCAGTTCTCACAGACAGCCAGCAGGTCTCACTGTTCTGACTGTATCAAATGTTTCGAGCAGTGTGTCGATTTCAGTCCAACTGTGTCAAAGTTGCTCAGTGCTTCATTAAGCTTCAATTTCGCCATCACTACTGTGAGCTACTGCTTAAATACTCTCATCAATCATAGTCTGCCCTACTCTGAGAGGAACCATCTCCTTACAGGTATAAGCTTCTAATTTGACCATTAAAAACCCACAAAAATCTAGTCTTCCAAATACCAAAATATTCTACAATCCTTCACCTCAATAAGTCAAGATAATTAAATATACCCAACCCAAATTCCCCATTACATCACTAATGACATCAGAGAAGGTATAAAATGAGGAAGTAGTTGGGTGCCTCCCCCTTTTGTGTCCTGAAAGCATGGTAAGTACTATGAATGACTGTTTGAATGTTTAATTTCCTAAACCTCTAACTTAGGTTAACATTAAACTTGTGACACTGATAGTTAAATCAAAAAACATTAACTTAAGCAATTCCTATCTGTGTTTCCTTTTTAACCAAGATAATATTGTAACCTAACATAATGCTTAACACAAACAAAACCGGCATAGCATTTGTGTTTGCAATGTTACAAATTAAAGCTGGAATTTGGTTAGAGAAAATAATAAACAAGTGTGATTTAGGAAATGATGCAAAGGATATACCAAGGGACAAATGGAAAGTTCTTATCCACTTTGTCACACTCATCATAAGAGACAATGTAAACCAGTGAGTGTCAATATCTGTTCACATTAACCATGTCTCCTCTGATCAGAGTCAAAGATGAATCATTATCCACTTTTAGACCAGATGAGAGATCTATTCAAAGTTCTGCTTGTGTTCTTTGACTAATGCTGCATTAGTCATCTTACCATCCTTTGACTAATGCTGGTAAGATGGTAGAGATCTCACCTGTAACTACGCAATAAGACAACCTGAGAAACAAGTGCCACAGCAACAGTCTGCAGGGCGTCAACATCTTCATGCAGCCTCCTCCACCTGAACAACACACAAACAACCTGTTTAACAATCATGTTCATCATTTCACTAGTTTGACTATCATGAAACAGCTTTTCTCAAAGATGTCATTAGTCTGCTTGACTGGTATTAATAAGGTTTATTAGATCAATATATACATAAATAGGTAATTGGTAAAAGAAGGGTTAAAATATACCTTTTAATGTTGGCATGCTAGGAGCTAATATTAGTAGCTAGTGAGCTAATGTTAGCATGCTAGTGAGCTAATGTGAAAGTTGTGAGGTGAAAACTCTGACGTTTTGTACTAGAGAGCTTGTAGTCAATCAAGTTTTAGATTGTCAGCTAGATAATCTGGAACAGTACAAACTTTTGTGATGGACTGAAAATTTGAACTAGAACTATGTTCAGCGTGTTTATGGGCAGGTGACCCGCTCTTTAACTCATGAACAGACCTGCCCGTCTCTTGGCTCATAATCCCTGGCTCATTGACAGGAGCTGTGAGTATCACACTGTGCTCAGGAGTGCCGAGAGGAAGTGGTGCAAACTCCAGAACCCCATCTGCTTTAGTTGAATATTGGAGTCTGCTTGCATCTTTTTCTCAGATCAGCATCACAGAGGCAAAAAAAAAAAATACTACCAGGACAAACTTAGCAACACCACAGACACCAGAAAGCTGTTCTCCACTTTCAAATCACTGCTCTACCCTCCTCCCCCGTCTACCTCTCTCACTGCTGATGACTTTGCCAGCTTCTTTACCAATAAGGTGGCAGCCATCAGCTCTCAGTTCTCTCTTCCAGAGAAAGATATCCTGCTAACCTCATCTAACACCACATCGCTGTCCTCATTTTCCACTCTGACTGAGGACTACACATCCACCCTTCCTCTATCAAACCATGCCACTACCTGTTCTCTAGATCCCATCCCTTCCAATCTCCTTAATGGAGCTGCACCCACACTAATCCCAGCCATTTCACTAATCATTAATACATCTCTCACAACAGGCACCTTCCCCACCTCATTCAAACAGGCCCAGATTACTCCACTCCTTTAAAAGCCTTCTCTCAACCCCTCACTTGTTGAGAACTACAGACCTGTCTCTCTTCCTTTTCTTGCCTTGAACAAGCAGTCTTGTATCGACTCTCTGATTTTCACAGTTGTGGAATCCCTGCGGGCTGCTAAAGCTAGGGCACAGTCCTCTGTCCTACTCCTACTGGATCTATCTGCAGCCTTTGACACAGTGAACCACCAGATCCTTCTATCTACACTCTCTGACTTGGGCATCTCTGGTTCACCTCTGGCCTGGCTACATTCTTACTTATCTGGTCGAACCTTCAAGGTATCCTGGCAGGGGCACCTTTCCAACTCTCACAGCCTCTCTACCGGTGTGCCGCAGGGCTCAGTTCTCAGTCCTCTTCTTTTTTTAGTCTATACTACATCTCTAGGTCATCTGCTCACATGGCTTTTCCTATTATTGTAACGCTGACGACACACAGCTCTTCCTGTCTTTTCCACCTGGATGAATCAATTTTCTCATCACACATCACTGCCTGTCTGTCTGACATCTCTGCGTTGATGATGCAAAGACATCTTCAGGTCAAACTCTCCAAGACAGAACTTCTAGTCTTCCCTGCTCGACTGTCAATACACCACAACATCAGCATCAACACTGAGTCTTCAGTGATTGTGCCCACTAAGTCCTAAACCTGGGGGTCATCACTGACAATCAAGTCTCTAGGGCACATTTGCCCTCTTCAGCATCAAAAAGATCAGATCCTACCTTTCTGAATATACAACCCAACTGGTTGTGCAGGTGCTGGTCATAGAGGCAGCCAGCCACCATTAAAACTGTTAATAGGTGATCAGACGGAGCTGGTGCTGCCCTGCAGGGATGCTTCGAGGCCACAGACTGGAACACACTCTGTGAACCCCACACTGGGGACATTGATGGCCTGACAGACTGCATAATGGACTACATCAACTTCTGTGTGGACACCATAGTTCCCACAAAAGCAGTCCACTGCTTCTCTAACAACAAGCCCTGGGTCACCAAGGACATCAAAGCCATCTTGAATCAGGAAAAGAAGCATTCAGATCTGGTGACAGGGAGGCAGCGAAGGAGGTTCAGAGACTGTCTGTCAGGATCATGGAGGGGAAGAAGGCTTATAGGAAGAAGTTAGAGCAAAGCCTTCATCAGAACAACACCAGGGAGGTATGAGAACCATCACTGGTTACAAGACCAGCAACCAGGGGATTGAGGGGACTGTGGATCGGGCCAATGAGTTAAATAATTTTTTCAATAGATTTCAGGCAGAGCCTCTGATCCACCTCCCAAACAGCTTCACTGGAACCTCCCCAAACACCCCCTCACACAACATGGCCACCACTTCTGTACTGACTCAGGGGACAGTTCTGTCACCCTTCCTCTTCACCCTGTACACTTCAGACTTCAGGTACAACTCAGAGTTCTCACACCTTCAGAAGTTCTCTGATGAATCTGCTGTTGTAGGTTGTATTCAGGGTGGAGATGTCACAGAATACCAGGGAGTGGTGGACAGTTTTGTGGACTGGTGTGGGCTGAACCATCTCCAGCTCAACATCAATAAAACAAAAGAACTGGTTGTGGACTTCAGTAAATCCAGGACTACTGCTGCCCCTCTCTCTATAGGGAGGGAGGAGGAGGAGATGGTACCAGAGTACAAATACCTGGGAGTCCACCTGGACAATAAACTGCACTGGACACCACACTCTGCAGCGACCTACAGAAAGGCCCAGAGCAGACTGTATTATTGAGGAGGCTCAGGCCGTCTGCAGCACCATGCTGCGGATGTTCTGAGTCTGTGGTGGTCAGTGTCATCTTTTATGCTGTGATCTGCTGGGGCAAGAGTATGAAGGTTGCAGACACAAACAGGTTGGATAAATTAATTAGGAGGGCTGGTTCTGCTCTGGGTGTGGAGCTGGACCCTCTTCACACTGTGGCAGAAAGTAGAATGTTGTCCAGACTCTTCTCAATTCTGGACAATCCCTCTCACCCACTACATAGTGTTGTGACTGGACAGTGGAGCATGTTTAGTCAGAGACTGATCAGTGTCAGTGCTCCACAGAGCGACACAGGAGATCCTTCCTCCCAGTGGCCATCAGACTGTACAACTCCTCCACCTACTGCAAAGGGATGAGGGAGTGACACATGTATACATTATGTCATGTCATCATAACATTATTTATATCTTTTGTCACTATTAATGTCACTTCTGTACATTTTCGATTTGTGTCTTTTTTTTTTATTTGTGTTGTCATGGATCTTTCCGGGAGTGGTTCTTTTCTTTCCTTTCTTTGATGAAAGAGCAGCTGTAACAGGCAAAACAATTTCACTCTGGGATTAATAATTTTTTTAAAATCTTGAATATCCCATCTCGATTATTGTAATGCTTTGTTGACGGGATTACCAACATGCACAATCAAACCCCTCCACATGATACAAAACGCAGCAGCACGTCTGATTTTTAATCAACCAAAAAGGACACATGTCACCCTGCTCCTCAAATCTTTGCACTGGCTGTAAGTCGCTTTGGATAAAAACAATGTAGTAGATTGCAGCACCACACTTTCAGTAAACTTAGCAGGCCTACCCTAACCTGTGACCTGCCGAGAGCTAAATGCCTAATGTCAAACCTGGTGCAAGCACCTGTTTATGTTCCTGGATAAAAATATTGGCACCTAACTGCCCCAGGTAGACAGTAAAAAATGCTAAACATGCTGTGCACAATTGAGCCATTAACTTTTGTGCTGAAATATACATTTTTAATTAATAATTTTATCTGTCGTTCAGGGACTATGGTGTTCTGATGTGTGACGTCATGTGGCTTAATGGACTTCAATGGTGCTTCTCACATGGTAAAAGACAAATACTCTAGGTTGGAGTGACCAGCCAGACTACAGATAGTGTACTGGATAGTTTAGAAGGCTGCCATTGTGAAGGGTTAGGGTTCCAATCTGATTCATGGTAACATGGATGAAGGGCATACATACATATCTCCAAAACTGTAAAGTCAACAATTATAAATTGTAGTACAAAGGTAAGTTGTGCTGACATGCTTGACATATCAAATAATTACAGCTGTCACGCAACCATATGGTTAGTTATGAACCTGAATTTGTGTTGTGGTAAATTCAATGCTGTAACTTCTCAATAAAATTAACCAGACTAATCAAACTTGGTGGTTTGATCTAGAAAACTACTCTTAGGAGGCCTGTAGAGTTTTATGCATATTGGGCAATAAGGGGAGCTACACGAAGGGCTTACATTATCATGTTTTGTCTGCTGAAAACTCCTAAATGCTAACAGCTACAAACATGGTTCCAAAGCTCAACTATGAAGCCTTACTTTGGTGCATACATCTATTATGATTGATTTGTTATAAATTTTTTATTCATGTTTTTTGAATAGGATGTCAATAGGAGTTGCCTGAAAATGTGATTTTACTCAACAACTATAAATCGTACAGTGATTAAAAAATTTTGAAGACCTGCTCCATGATGAAATGCTTCAGATACTACAAAACTGTACACATCTGTTTAAACAGCCCTACCACACAGCCAGTTTTAATAGTGTTTACATTTTGGGTGATAACTCCAGAACCCTTAGTGGTAGAAGTACAATCTTTGTTTCACTGTGTTCTTTGAATGCTTCTGAAACCTTCTGTATTTGGGACCACCCACTTCCTTATGACTAGATTTTCCCCCATATTGAATTTTTGTAAAACCCTCTGTTTGACCCTCTATTCTTTATGCTTCATTAATACATATCCTATTTTAACTACACCAGATTCAATGGTAAAAGATGTTGTAAAACTCCCTAGCTTTGTCCTGTAATTTGCTGTTTATTAGGAGTGGGCGGGGTCCTTGGAAAGTCAGTGGTAACAGAGTAATTTCTGAATAAAATTAACCAGGCAGGTCCATCTTGACGTATTGCTGTAGCATACTCCTTTTAAAATAATCTGCAAAGTTTCATGCAGTTTGGCCAATAGGGGGTGCTAAAGCAAAGGGCTATGTTTTCACCTTTGTATCTCCAGAATTATAGTATCCAAAATTTTGAAAGCTAGTATACAGCTACCTTGTCCTGTCTTGCTTAACATACTAAAAAATTACAGCTGTGATGCCACTATGTGGCCAGTTATGAATTTGTAAATGTGAAATTTTTTACTTGTGCACACACATCCTGAGTATAAGTACACCATACTTAATTGTGATAGCATGCTGCCACCCACTAAAGTGTTCCAACATTGTTTTGTTTTATACTGTGTCATCGAAGTTACATTTTGTGTTGAAAATGTGTGCATTTGGGTAAAAAACTGAATCTACAAAGGTGGTTGAATAATTTTTCTGCAACTATAAATGTGAACTGGTCCAACCCTGAAAGCACAGGTTCATTGAATCTGCTGATGAACAAAATGATACTGAACAGAATCATACTGTGTTGTTCCTTCTGGAAGCACTCACCAATCTTTGTTGTTGCTCTACAGGCAGTCGGTGTCTCTTGGCCTGCGTCTCTTTACATCTCCTGGTTTTATCTTCATGTTGTTTTCATTATGTGTTCATGTTTCAGCAGCAGTGAGAGAACAGAGCTGTGAACTGCATTTTTCATGCTGTGTGTTATTGTGTGAGGGTATTAGCAGCTTACAGAGCATTACTGAGCAGGATCAGCAGACTACGTGTTACATTATTTAGTTACTTCACTGTGTTGCTTCCTGCTTACAGTTATTGGGGGTGGGTTGAGTGCTCAACCTGCCTTTTGTGCACCAATTTGTATGATGCAATGTAGTTTCTAGAGTACAGCCAGATTTAATTCCAGTATTTATCCCCACACCCCCTGTCCCAGCTGTATGCTGGCAGCAATCACCTGTTTGAGGTGTGAAGTGATTGGCCTATGGTCCTGTCAGTCAACAGATCAGTAAGTTGGTGCTTGTGATCAGCTCTACAATTGACTTACAACAGCACAAATGTGATGTGAGGCTGTTAAGTTGGTCTGGAAATGAAGTGAGTCATTTATCAAGAGCAGCACAGTGTACCTGAAGTGGTCTGTGTAGTACATAAAACCCCCTCCAAAGATTTAGAATAGCACAGCTATGTTGTGTTTTTACTGTAGTCATTTGTGTTTGGATCATAAGATGGAAATGACAACAAATCAGAATTTCAGCTTTTAGTGTAAACCTCAATTAAGGTAGACAGAAGAGCATTTTTATCTTGAGATTATCCAGTGTAATATATTTTAGGTGCACTGGCACAGGTGGCTAAAGGAATCCTAGCAAGTAGAAGTCAGTTCACCACAGAATAACTGTGTACCTTGGAAATGCTGGATGGAGAAGCACCATAAGAGAGACATGCTTTTAAAAGGACCTTATAATTATTTCAAAAGGATTAAACAACAGTTAACAAATATAATATCCTATACTCTGTGATGGTAAGGACCCAGTTAGCCTGTATTATCTGAAATAAATACAAGAATAAAAAACATGATATTCCATAAATATAATGTAAGTGCATTAAGAGAGGAAAATCCTCAAATAAGTGCTGAAGTCATGCAAGAAAAACATGCATATTTATTATTGTTATTATTATATACAATTTTACACTGTATCATGCAGCACAGTAGAGAAACACCACAATTAAATCTATATATACATGCATACACACACACACACACACAGACACACACACAAAGAGAAGCAGTTTGTGCGTGTGCGTGTGTACACATCAGACATGAACCACCTCCTCAATACAAAAATCATGCGTATAAGCCATTCTTGGAGTCCAAGAAATACACACAAACTGATTCTAATTAATTAAAAAAATTTTTTTTCCTTTTATCCTCTGGAAATGCTGTTAATTCCCGACTTTGTTGTGTTTAGGAGACCCGTCATCACCTAATCATTCTACAAGCAAGTAAGCCTCAGGTGAGTAATAGTTGTTTCTTTGGTTCCATAAACCCAATCCTTCATATCATCCCCATGTATCCGCACTTAACCTTATGAATAAAATTATTTTTCATTTAGACCTAATGGGACTAAAGTGTGAAGTGTATTGATCCAGTGTCTCTCCTTTCTTTTCCGCTGTCCATCCGTCCACGTCCCCAGCGCTTCCAGACCTGATATGGTAAGGTGATGTATCGGATGTAATTGAAAATGTGAAATGATTTCCCTTTTCAGTGTACCTTTCTGGATTGCATAGAGATGCTGTTTAAGCCTGGTGGAGATGTCATGCCTCGTTTCACCTATATACATTTTTTTACACAAATCACAGGTTATGCAATATACTACATTAGTTGTATAAATTGTGCATTGCCCTGGTACTGGACACGCTACCCGACTGTGGAGGTTGAAAATGTAAGAGATTTTTCTATAATGTATATGGTGAGGTTCCCCCTGGCTAAGTGGTTCCCGGCTGAATCTAATTCGTACCAACAAGTCCTTTAAATTCTTGTTTTTCCTATATGCCAATATGACCCTATGGTTTTGGAACTGTGGAAGTTGTGATAATAAGGAGTGAAAGTGTCCCTTGATGTGGCGGTAGGTTTAAGTGCCTGTGGGAGAAAGTGGTTACCAGCGGCACAACCAGGGGTCCATCCTCCTGCGGACAGAACGTACTAGGCGGAGCCAAAGCAGGAGGATCGTTAATCTGCAGCTCAACGGGACTATTGCAGGACGTGTTGGGAGAGCGAGCGGGAGCGAGGGCAGAGAGTGCGTCCGTCTTTATTTTCCTTAGGAAGGACCTGGAATACCCTCTTCTCCGGAGGCTCCCGAACAACACCCGGATCGCCGCTAACATGTCTTCATGTTTGGAGCAGAGTCTATGAAAACGAATGATTTGTGACTTAACTATTCCCCTGAAGGTATGTTTGGGATGGTAACTGGCTTTGTGGAGGAGCGCATGTGTATCTGTAGGTTTAAAATAAACCTTTGTTAGAATTCTCTTCTCCGCAGCCGATACCTGTTCAAAAAATACAGTTGTATCCAGAAAGTTGACCTGGTCTGTGTGTAATATGTATTTAAGTTTAATGGAAGAGTGATGATTGTTTAACGTATTAAAGAATTCTGTAAAACTATGTGTGTCATGTGTCCAGATTCCTATGATGTCGTCCAGGAACCTCCGGTAGAAGACAGGTTTTATGACGCACTCCGAGAGAGCCTCTCTCTCCCACTCGCTCATGTATAGGTCAGCGTATGAGGGGGCGTATCTCTGGCCCATAGCCGTTCCCTGCACCTGCAAATAATAATTGCTGTCAAATTGAAAGTCATTGTTATTCAGACAGATTTCCAGGAGTTCCAACAGGTGTTTGTCGGGTCTCTTAGGGTCTGGATATTGATTAAAAATGGTTTTGACCGCTTTGAGGCCCATTTCAGTGTTAATGTTAGTGTAAAGACTTTCCACATCTATAGTAAAAAACATGGCCGAGCATGGCAGCGTCATGGACCGAACAACATCCAAGAAATGGTAAGTATCTTTTAAATAACTAGGATGTCTGCTGGAGAGGGGTCCAAGGAAGTGATCTATGTATTGTGATATATGATAAGTACAACTATTACAATCTGAAACTATAGGTCTGCCTGGCGGAACCTCGTGGGGAATGTCCATAGTTGTGGTTCTTTGTGTATCTTGGGTAACAAGTAGAACTGTCTGTCCCTGGGATCGTTGGGGCCGTACAGGTATCTCTCTGTTTGCAGTAATAAATTTATCAGTGTATAATTGCAATATGATGGACCGAATTCTGGATTGTGTTAGAGGCTGTATGCTCTCCGTAATGGGTGTGTAATGATTACTATTATTGAGTTGTCTATGTGCTTCATATGAATATTGTTGTTTGTCCATTATAACTATTTTGGAGCCCTTGTCGGCTGGTTTTATAATAATGTTAGGATTGTTTTGTAGTTCTTTTATGGCCCGTTTTTCCTGAGCAGAGAGATTATCTGTACGGTCCGCCAGCTGTTGATAACGGGACAGACATTCCATATCGCTTCTTATCAATTCACGCACCTCCTCACTGAGCTGGGCCCACTTCGGTTCCCAGTTGGAAGGGTGCGTGAATGGAATAAAGCGGAAGTCTTTATTTTGAAAATAATCTGTGACTTTGATGCGTCTATGGTATGCGTACAGGTCCCCACGGAGTTCCGCCATGTCACCATGTGAAGGTCGTGGAATGAAGGTCAGTCCCCTCTCCAGCAGATCTAGCTGAGTGCTGGAGGGTGAAAAAAGTTTGGATAAGTTGAGGACGTTGGACGCAGCACACCTAGAGCCGTCTCCCTGGGTATCGTTCCTGCATATTGGTGGAATAGAGGATCAAAGTCCCTGTTCTTAATTTCCCGGCTAGGATTAGATGTTAACCAAAATTTAATTGCAATTTCTGACACCACAGGTTAAAGATGCTCTGTGCCGTTTCCCTGGTCCAATGAACATTGTCTGCTGTGGTCCTGAAAGTGTCCTGCGGGATTCTGGGTAAAGAAGGCATAAAGTTGGTGATATATTTGTTAATTGTGGCCAAGTTGTGTTTCTGCTGGGGTGAAAGGGAAGACGAATAGTTAATCAAGGGAAAAAATATATTAGCATTTGGGAACTTGGAAGACGCTGTCCTATAGAGAGCTCTTAATGTTTTATTGATGTTTTTTGAGGGTCCTGGTCTCTGTTGTTCAGTCCCACTGAGAAAACCACAACTTTGACCAGGTGGTGTACTGGAGCCTTCTGTAGAACCTTCCAAAAATGATATATATTTGCACCCGGGTAACTATCAATCTGTATCTCAGAGTGTATGAACTGATTAATTCTGTTAAGGTTCGAATCTCCCAGTATCAACACTGATTTAGTTCCTTTAATGTGCCAGTCCTCTAACTTTCGTGAGGGTCTGGCTTTATGACTAGTGGGAAAAAATATCAATGTGTTATTGTGACTCTCCTCAACCGCTGAGAACTTGTCACTGTCCTCCTCACTCTGCTCTAAGGCGCCCTGCACCGGGGAGTCCAGCAGTTCTCCTACAGAGGTGTTTCTGGAGGTATCAGAATAGGTTTTTCCAGTTTGGTCAACTTGGATGTTTTTCCCTATTCTCATCATGTTGTTGCCTCCCACCTGTGTAGTATTTTGAACCAGCGTATGCTGGTCAAGATGTTTGGTCTGCCTGCTCCCTAACTTCAGGACGGATTGCGTGGACGAGCGGCCTGGAGGACAGGGATCAGCGGGAGAGGGAGAAAAGTCATCAATCTCGTCGCTAATTATTGTTGCCACATTGGAAAGTACCTTGGCCGGACATACCTTAGGCTCTGCACTGTGTGGCGGCCTTAGGTTGGCTGTACTGTGCACTTGTGCCACGGCCTGGTTGGTGTTACGGGTTAGGGGAGTATTGTTGTTTTGGGACATTTCCTCTGTAGGAGAAAAGTCATTAGATGCGTCGATACTGGGAGAAGACCTTGGTGAAATATGGGTTGGTGGCCGGGGTAAATGTGGCTGCCCCTGGACTGACACCTGTGGAGAAAAGCGAAAGTCAGAAGAAGGAGAAAGAGCGAGAGATGGAGGAAGAGGATGAGGGGGAGAGCAGAGACCAGTTCCTCCAGCCTTTGGAGAAGAGGTATGTATTTTGGAGGAATACTGTGTTTTATCAGTGATCTTATTTTTCTTAAATGATACTCTCCGTGGTTGTGTGACCAAATCAGTCTGAGTAGACTGGGTTTGTCTGTGGTCCTGGGAGTATTGTTGTTGCTGCTGAGTTTGCACTTCTGTCTGTCTCAGTTTATGAAGTGTCTGTTGTAAGGTGGCTCTAGGACCTAAGGATAGGGTTTGTAAATTTCTGTTGGGTTTGGGCAATGGAGGGAACTGCTCTCTACTCTCCATATTTGGTGGTTTTGGAATAGTAGATTGTTTCTGTTGTTGCCTATCCAGACCTAAAACAGGAGGTGATTGCAAACCAGAGAGGTATTAATAACTGAACTGGAGTTGTGCGTTGGTGTTGCTTGTAATAAAGTTTGTACTGCTGTAGCTGTGGTAGGAGAAAGTCTGCCTCTGTAGCGTTTCCCAGCCCAGCCCATGGCAACCTGAAATGCTATATCATTTATGGGAAGTGTACTATATTGTACAATAATGTTCAGTAGTGGTCCTGTAAAATTGTTAAGTTTTCCTCCATCCATCTGTCGGTGTTACATTTAATTTTGTGTCTGACCTCCTCTGTAGGGCCTGCTGGCTTGATAAAGCCTGAAAGTTTCTTGATCTGCCTCATCATGCCAGCAGGGGGAGTCTGGGTGCATATGGCCTTGTCTACAATGTCTTTGTGGTGAACAGCTTGAATTAATTTGAAGTATTTCTTGGCTAAATCCCTTGTATCTAAATCAAGAGTCTGTCTAATGTGGTTATGTCTCTTTATTCTACTATTTCTAGCAGATAAAGGTTGGAGAATATCTACATCCGTGTGTGGGCCCTCCCGGGCCTCCTCCTGTTGGCCTAGGCCACAGTGAGCGTCTCCATCCCTAGAGTGAGTCCTACTATCCATATTGGAGGTCCTACCTTTTGCCTGGGAGTAGGTTTCCCGCTGATGCCTCAAGGGGTCTGCCATGGTGTTCTCAGCAGGCCTCCGGTGTCCAGGCCTCATCCAACTGTGGCTCCTGTCAGCTGCTGGCTAGGCCCAACTCCATGTGCCTAGTCCCTGTAGCAGAGTCAACCACAACTCCAAA
>OMLM01020216.1:1704-24593 GCA_900302695.1 Helostoma temminkii | reverse complement strand
GGAGGGGCTGTCAGAGGTGCAACTGTTACACCTACTCACACCCTCCCCTTCCATTGTTCACCTGATGAGCCTATTCATGGCAGGTGTTTACTTCTCTTTCTCTCTCTTTCTCTCTCTCTTTCTCTCTCTCTCTCTCTCCCCCGCAGGTATCATCGGCCCTGAGGCTTTGTATTCCGGGTCTTCAGTTGCTGCCCATCCAACCTGCCTGCCTGCCTGCCTGCCTGTTGCTTGTTGTTGTCATTGGTTGTGTGATCTGCTGTTCTTTTCTCTTTTTCTCTTTCTTTCCACTCACCCCAACCGGCTGAGGCAGATGGCCGCCCACCTTGAGCCTGGTTCTGCTGGAGGTTTCTACCTTTCTTAAAAAGGGAGTTTTTCCTCTCCACTGTTGCCTAGTGCTTGCTCAAAGGGGGATTTGTTGGGTTTTCCTTATCATTTAGTTGTATCGTAAGGTCTTAAACCTTACATTGTAAAGTGCCTTGAGATGACTTTTGTTGTGATTTGGCGCTATATAAATAAAGTTGAATTGAATTGAATTGAATTGAATTGATTGTTGTGATGGTAGGCTGTAAGGTGAGATGCCAGTATGCTGAACAACAATATATATAGAAGCACTTTTTAAAATTGTCCTTCCTGCCACCCACAGCAGTGCTGCACCAAAAAAACTTTAGGAGGCCTCATGCTTCATTTTTCACACTCCTTGTCTACATTATCCATGAAGTTATTTCATAGTTATATCATGTCGTTTATTGGATTATGCAGGAAGGACAAGTTTACTTACGTGCATACATACTTCAACCTTACTGAGACTATGCGGTTGTGCATGTTATTACATTGTTTGCTGGATGACCTGCCAATATTACTTCCTCTTTCAACCCAGATGAAGAGTGAAGGACAAGGGTCAGTTTGTAAGTGGAAGTGAAAGTGTCTCATTCAGTTTTCACATTTGTTTGAATGAACAATGAGCTCTGGTGTGACTGTGAATGTGGAAACACACTAACACGGAAAGAGTTTGTGAATAACAGCACCACAGTCTATTTGCTGGTGTGATGGTTCTTCTAGTGGAGAAGGAACATTCTCTATGGATTCTGAAAAGGGTTTTTTAAGTATAATTTTTGACTAGGGAGCGTCCAGAGAACATTCCTAGAACGTTTTTGGGCTGCAAAAAAAAGTGACAAAGGGGAATCTTCTGGGTTTGTCCTGGAAAGTCCATTTAGCTTAACCGAGTTTTTCTTCCACGGAAAGGGTTGGGATATAGGGAGCTTATCCTAGGCTCTCATTGGCCTACGTTTTGTCAGTGAAATCTGACGATGCTGACTGGATGACGCCGGAGTGCGCCTAGAGGGGGGAGTTGGGTGTTGTCTCGGTCTCCGAGCTGAAGGATTCCCAGTTGAGAAACAGACCGTTAGGCGTCGTGTTCGCTGGCCTGCTGCTGCTCTTACCGCCGTCTTGTAAGAAAATATCTGCCGAACGGACCACCATGGGAGTCGAAGGCTGCACTAAATGTATCAAGTATATGCTCTTCTTCTTCAACTTCATCTTCTGGGTAAGCAGTCTTTAAAAAAATGTGATGTTTTGTGAGTTCATAATGTCCGCAGCGCCTCCTCCTCTGTTATTTGAGGTTTGGCTTGTTTAGGTCGGCAGCCCGTGATGAATGAACGATGCCGGAGAACGTGTCGCAGCTTCGGGGCGGCCAGCGCTGACGGTCGTCGTCCCGAATAACCGCGTAACCGCTTTAAGATTATGGCGTACTTAGAAAAACCACATAAAATAAAAGCTTGGAAAAACACAGAGTGTGGATAGTGTACATTTAACTGCGGTCCATAAAGTGGTGATTATTGAGGGGTTAAGTTAGAATGAAATGAGACGTTCAAGTGTCTGTAGCCCCGCAACGACAGTTTAAGTTTGTGGTGATGGAAAACATTCGGTTCAACAGTTCAAAATCAAATATTAGGCCACTGACCGCAGCTCTGTGTTAATATGATTAATGTGATGCCTTCTGGTAGGTAGACAGAATAGTTAGTAGTTAACAGCTCTGCTGTTAGTGTGGTAGTTGATACTGACTTGGTTTTGGAGCTTTGTTTGGTTCATATCCTCCACCCAAGTGTGTGTTTGTGTGTGTGTGTGTGTGTGTGTGTGTTTGTGTTTGTGTGTGTGTGTGTGTGTGTGTGTGTGTGTGTGTGTGTGTGCTAGATGGTGGTTTCCCTTTGGCGAGCCAAGGCCCCTGTCTTGGTGGAGACATTCATGGAAACAGTTGTGGGTGTCTAGCTTTTACTCTGGATGGGTAAGAACGGAGTTTGTTCTCGAACGCCTCTCTTGCTCTCCTTCACATTTAGTTCTTTCTTTGGCTCTCTAATACTAACCAGCCAGGTGTAGCCTAAATCAAAAAGTTTAATTTAGTTTGTAAAGGTAATGTCAGAGCAGCCACTCTTGTCTCTAACTGCTGTCTGGGGAGTGAAGACCGTTTCCAAACTGGAAAAAAAACCATCTTGAAGTAGGATTTAAACAGTGTCAAAACAGCGCAAGGGTCTGCTTATGGCAGGGGGTTGTTGTTGTGATTCAGACAATGAAATATGATCCAGAAATTCCTGTTGAATTTGAGTGCTTTCCAATGCAGACCCCTGCACTGCAGTCTATAAAACCGGCATAACTATAAAGTCATCACAGAGACTATTTTGTTATTTTCACACTTAAGATAAATATAAGAACAACAGCGTTCACATTAAAAGATCATCTTTGAGCAATATACACTTGCATGTGTTTGCTCGGCCAACATAACGCCTTGCCGGATGACGTCACATTGCACTGCAGCAAAAGCTGAGACTTGTTCTGTCGCCTGTTTGACCTTATGTGATTCAGCAACAAAGAAGTGCTCCAGTTATTTTATGTTGGTTAGTTTCACACTGATGATATAAGCAATACAAACCTTCAATAACTCAGTGACGCTGCTGTAAACGCTGTCTGAAATAACTGCAAGATGTAGCTTGCATGTAAGGGCAATAAAGGAGGGTTGACAAGTCTAACAAATAAAAATAGGAACTTCTGTTATTTTTGGTGACTTGACACAGAAGAGTGCTCGACTTTAGCCTGTCGACATATGTCAACTTCAAAGCTAGCCTTTTTGTCTGTTGTGAAACTACAACAGACAGAACATGCTGGAACATGGCTCCTTGTTGGTGATTGGCCAGTTGGTCAGCAACAGCCAGGACCCAACCACTGGTTTTCCAAAATGCACCAAAAATGACTTAGTTTAAAAAAAACCAACAACAGTAAAGCATGTAAAAATCAGCGCACTTGCCGTACAATGTTTAGATTCGGAAATGTGAGTTTTTATCACAAAGCCAACATGGCTTTGTTCTTCTACAGCAGCACTCCCATATGCTGCCGTAGACTGCTTCCCAACGGACACTACAGTGCTGGAGGGCAACTACGGTGGCACTCACTCGAGCACACAGAGGAGTTCCAAACTGGTAATCCACAAGAACCATGTTTTGTCTTGTGGTACTGGTGGTGGTTCAGACACCATCACCAGTCCTGTTTTCCATTCCAGTCTGTACTCGACATAAAGACTCAAATAACAGCAGGGACAGAGGGAGGGCAGTTTTGGTATTTTCTACTTAAAGACATGATGCCAGATTAAAACAGTGGAAAGAACAGGTTTTATGAGCTAATGAAAGTTGACTCTGAATATAAAGTCCCAGAATGGAAACATTTTTCTGCTGAATGCAGAACTCAGTGGAAAAGAGGAAGAGCAGCTTTTCGCTCTGGCGGCTCTCACTTCAAGAACTGGAAGCAGCAACATTATTTTGTGGCATTGTGAGAAACATCAGCTGCTGTTTATGTAGCATCTCTAATTAGATCAGTCTCCACACAGACCCAAGATCAGCTGGCCATGTTCCAGTAGTCATGGTTATGAGTCAGAAGTTTCATAAAAGCTTTAAAATGTGTTGGTCTGGGTGTGACTGTTTAAAATGTGTGATGATAAAGTATTTGCTAATGCACACTGCCACTGCTGAGTGGACACTGATTCATTGCTGACAGGCTGGACTCTTGTCCTCTCTGCAGCTCAGTGTGTGGGGATGAACCTTTACTCTTACGCTTTTTCAGCCAACATAACCTAGGTGCTAGTTCTAGACTGCTCCTGGTTCAGACGTGGTTCTACTTGACAACCTAAGAACTGTCTACTTTTCCAAGGGCTAGACTGCCACTGCAGAGCTACGTAATTCCATCACTATATACTGTACCTCTGAGTACATCTCCGCTTTCATATTCGCACTTAACACAGAGTACAATAATAAATAATACCATGTGTACAAGTGTAGCTCCTGACTTTGCTGCACTGAAATCCAAACAGCTGCTCCAACACATACAGTATGCTCTGCTCGCTGACATCACTGTTACATTTTACATGTTTCTTCAGCCTTTAGCTAGCTAACTGGCAACATTTACACTTCGTAACTCACACTACAGTTAAAAAAATCTAAGTGATACAACTGATATCTATTTGTACAACTATAGTTTAGTTGGTTACAAAATCCAGCCTCTGACACAAGTTGTTCTCTCTAAACCAGCCAAGAGTTGGTGCTATCATGGAATTGGAGACCTGGTGTGAAATTAAGCACAAGCTCTGAACTAGCCCTGGGACTGCAACTGTACACTCAGCGCGGACCATGTGTTTCTCTAATGTTTTGGCTATTTACCTCAATGAGCTGTCGAAAACATTAGAGACACTTTTTAACATAACACACTCCAGTTCAACCCCACCACCTATAATGAACTTGATAAAGCACATGTAGGAGAATTATTACATTTCTGACAGTCTCAACTTAAAAACTGAAAAATAATAACTTGTAGAATGTAGAATTCATGGCAGAGATGTTGTATTGAATTGCATTACATTATACAGGTGGTACAATGTTATGCCTGATCAGTTTATGTAGATATATTTTGAAATGCCAAAGAATGAAATTGTAATACTATTAAGTTGTAATGACAACATACAAAAAAGTAACAGTAGCAACTTTGTGAAAGGTTCTGAGAACACACACACACATACACATATTTTGACTGCGATATATATAGTTGAGTTCGAGTGGGTGGGGGTTGGGTCTTTTAAAAAGGAGGCCTCCTGTTTCCATAAATCACCCCGAACACTGAGTGGGTTAAGAGGCTACAGTGATTTTGGGGGGAGGGGCAGCCTCTGTGAGGTGATGTAGGAGTTTATGGGAAGTGTAGACAGCACCCCCACTCCCTCTCATCTAGCATGCTCGACATTCTACAACCCTCTGTACGCTAGGCAAAGGCAGAAATAGACTCAGAAGGGGGGAAAGCTGATGTGAGAGCGTGGGGTGTGACACAAGCCCTTCTGTATGTGAAGCAACTTTCATCCTCATTTGTACGTTTTATCTTGCATTATGTGTGAACAATCAGTCACCACTCTTGTAACTCTTTTTCCTGCCTTTCAACACATTAAACTTGCTTAATATTTCCATAAGTCTCAATATTTTATGTGATACACCCATGCTTTAAGTCACAAGTGTGCTCAGCTGAGGATGTGTTGTGGAACATTGTGACATTTGTCTGTCTGATTCTTGCAGATCTCCAAAACCATGTTTTTTTTTTTGAGTTTTGTTAAAACTGCTCTGAGCACGTTCTAAACACATATGATCTACACTCTGCGTTGTCCCCGAAAGCCTTGCAACACAGATGACCTATACACTGTACTGTTCCTGAATTCACCAGAGCTGAAGGTGCTACACAGCTCACACTGCACCTTCTGTATGCTAGACACAGTGTTAATTACATGGTCTTCTTTTTCTTGGCGTTCCTTGGTGTGGCCTCAGAAGTTGTTTCTTTAGTTAATGAAGCAATGTATTGTCAAATTTCCTGCCACTGTTAACTGTTCAGCTCTACCAGATAACGCAATCAGAAGTGACTAACTGGTTGAATAATTTTATTCTATTATTATATCATTATTATGAGTTGGATGAGCACTCAAAAATTTCAGTCAAGTTTTAGTGATGATAAGATAGTGATGTTAAGATTAGTCTGAAGCAGTTTAAAATAAGTGATTGTCTCTAGGTTACCAGTGTTGTAAACATCCCGAGGATAACTTGATTATGTGTCATAGAAACCACTAGTGATTTTCTGTGAGTCATTCCATTATGCATCCTCTGTAACCATCAGCCACTACTGTTCTTAGTTCCTGTTAGTTGTATCTGTTTTTACTCCAGCCTTGGTCACATCAACATCATGGGTTTCAACAGTGTTCGCTCTGGGTTCTTATCCTGTTCATCATTTATACAAGTGTTCTAAATCAAAGCCTTTCAGAAATCTGTTTTAACCTTCATGTGTTTCTATGACTCATCTTAGTGGTAAAACACAAGTTCAGTTAAAGTCAGCAAGTCACTCTGTGGTCCTGCTGTAGCTGTGTGTGTTGAATTTTCTGCGCCCTTCCCAGTTATGGTGTTGATCTGGTTGCTGGGAAGCAGCTGGTCTTAGCTCTGGAATGATCCTCACTAGAGAAAAGGAGCGTGGTGAAGGAGTGGGGGTGGCTGAGCATGTTTTGGTCCGTTTCCCAGATACTACTGTTAGCTAGTTTAATTTAGACGCTATTTGGCAACATCATTTATTTAAGTATGAGATCGGGAAAATATCAAAATCCATATGTCCACCAGTGGTACATTTTTCTCCAGTTTTGTGTTTTGTTGTGGTTGTTCCTGCATTCCTGCTGAGGTAAATGCTGGCTTGAGTTATATTTAGGATTCTTTTGGCCTGGTCCAAACAAAGGGGCTCAGGAAGTGCATATGTCAGTAGAACCCACCCTAAAGAACAATACTTTTGAGTCACAAAATTACACAGTGCTGTCAGAAAGTTTTTGCCCCTTTCCTAGTTTAATTAATGAATGAATTTTTTATTTTTGCATATTCATGCTTAAATCCTTCAGATCATCAAATTAATTTTAATATTACACAAAGATAACCTGAGTAAATACAAAATGCTGTTTTAAAATAATGATTTTATTGATGAAGGGGGAAAGAGCTGTTTAAACTAGTCTGACTCTATGTGATAAACTAATTTCCACCCCTTGCTAAATTATGCATTAACTGTGATTATCACATTTTTAGAAATCTTAGTTCAATCACACTTTCCACATGCAGGTCTGATTAATGCAGAAATTTTGCAGAAAGAAAATGCAGAATTAGTCCAAGAGCACAACAATTGCTCATGCAGGAGGTCATAAAATAACCCAGAACAATATTTAAAAAACTGCAGGCCTTACTTGCCTCAGTTAAGGCCAGTGTTCATGATTGAGAGTGGGCAAAAATCCATGGGAGTGTCAAGTTGAAAGCTACTGCTGACCAAAAAGAACACAAGAGCTCGTCTCACATTTGCCAAAAAAACTTCTTGATTGTCTCCAACACAGGCAGATATTCTGTGGACAAAAGTTTAACTTACATCTGGCCTAAAACTAACACAACATTTCATAAAAAGAACATTATTTCCACAGTTTAACTTGCTGGTGGTAGAGTTATGGTGTGGGGCTGCATTCAGCTTCAGGAACTGGATGTCTTGCCACAATTGATGGAATTATGAATTCTGTGCTCTACCCTAAAAGCCTGGAGGAGAATGTCAGTACATCAGTCCACCTCCGAATAGCTAAAAAAACAAAATTATGGTTTTGGATTGGCCTAGTCAAAGTCTGGACTTCAATGCGATTGCGACATTTTTGCTTGCAAGGGTGGCACTACGAGTTATTTGGGGGCAATTCCCTTCTCACATTAGGGGTGAGGCCACTCGTCAACTCAATCATTTACGATGTCGATGTGTCACATGTAGGAAGTAAGATGGTTGTGTGTAGTGAGAGCATGGAGTCCAAGGCTGTTGATTGTTTTGTAACTCTAGAAGTGGCACCACACACTTTGAACTTGAATGAAGCTCTTACTTTAATTAATAAAGCATAATAACAATAATTATATTGTGGACAGACTTTTTATTAGTCTCTAAAAGACTGTTTAGCAGTTCAGGCTGACATGTTTTTGCTTGAGGAATATTGCCCTGCAGTGCATGCTTTGTCATATTTATGAGATGATTGAATAAAATATTAAAATATAAAGGATTGATGATGATGATTATTTTTAGTACATATTGAAAAATAAAAGATCTGAAATAATCTATAGCTTAATCGAAATCGAAAAAAAAGATTAATCGAAAAATAATTGATAGATCAATCGATAACAAAATAATCGTTCAGTGCAGCCCTATTTCACATAGAGCTAGGCAGGTTTGGACAGCTATATATAATAAATGAAATCATAATTTAAAACCTTTGTGTAATATTAAATTTTGTTTGACAATCTAAATCATTCAAGTATAGCAAATATGCACACAATAAAAAATCAGGTAGGGGCAATACTTTTTCACACCACTGTATATGCAGGGCTTCCCCTAGGATCCCAAAACTGAACAAAGAGGTTTTTTTTACTTTCTTTATTCACTACCTGTGTGTTCTCAAGTATTCCCAATATGTCACACTTCAGCAATAGCTTTACATTTTGTGGGAAATACCCATAGCTGCTTTCCAGCAGAGCAGGGCTAAGGTTTACCAAAAGTGGTTTATTGGAATTTGCCTTTAATACATAAGATTAAAGCTGAGGAACAAATGAGATCTAACGTGTTAATCTGTGGTATGTAGAGACACTGCTAGGCAGGCAGATTTTGTTACTTTTTGGCAGAGGTAGGGTAATCGTTTTGCCTGTTTATAGTCCTGTTTTGCTGTGCTGAGTTATCTGGCTATTCTACAAGGTGAACTACAAGTCCCCAGCAAATGGTTTGATCTTAGTCAAACAGATGTGAACAGTCCGTATCATTCAGGTGATTCTGATCTGAATGATTGAGACTAAGTTTGGTGTCAGAGTGGAGCTGTCAACAACAGATCTAGAATACAGTGACTCCAGAAGGATGTTACTAAAATGCATAAATCATCCACAAGAAATTACTATAGAAGCCTTTTTAAAAAATACATACATAAAGCAGAAAATGTCAGTGATGGTAGTACTTGACCAAAATGATTTAGACAATTAAAGGTCTATACAAAGTAGAAATGGGCAGATTTTATGACCTCCTAGAAAGAAATTATCAGATATAAATGTATATAAAAGCCAGTGTGGAAACATCAACAGACATTAACTCATACCTATAAAAGTCCATGAAAAGTTTCAGATACTTTTACCTCATTCCTATACTTACTAAGCTTTACTCTACGTTATGTAACAACAAAATCTTATTTCAGACCCTTAAGGGGCAGCGTATAAATGTTAACTCTGACACATCTCTCTTGTGAGTCTGAAACCCACACTATGATGCACAGGGGACTTCCATTATCTGAAGCAGCCATTTTGTTCTTTCTCATTTACCTTCTTATGAAATACAACTTGCTGCTTGCTGGAAATTAACATGATTCATATTCCAGTAAACTAATGCAGCTAATAGCATTGACAGTGCTAAGTAAAGCTATAGACAAATTTAGCTTTGCACCTAAAAAACCTGTGTGATCTTGTGTGTGCTTCTGACTCAGGACCTCTGTTTGTGTTACTCATTTTGGCAAGTATGTGATATGTTAACAATAGCAAACATATCAAGAAGTGTAAAAAAACAAAAACAAAAAAACTACAAGAACAGTTTGGCACATTCTACTGAAAAAAGGTAAACTCAAAGACAAATTACATGTGTTATCTTGTATATTTGCAGCTTGCAGGTGGAGTAATCCTGGGCGTCGCCCTGTGGCTGAGACATGATCCCAAGACAAGCAACTTGCTGGATCTGAAATATGAAGGAGACCAAGCCCCCAGCACCTTCTACATAAGTACGTGTCTCATCTAAACTGTCTCTACTGGTTGTCTGTCTTATGGCTAAAAATAGTTAATGGAAACACTTTTTAATGTGACATATTGTGCTTTATACCTGACATTTTACATATACAGTGTCGTCTACATTGATTAAGGTACATCATTTATCCATTTGGTTCTGTATCACACAGTTTGATGCTGTTGTGTGTTGAGTTGCTGTGACATGTTATTCACCAAAAGTTGTTTATATTTCTACAAATCCATCTTTCCTCACAGCTCACATTCTAGCAGCTGTTAAAGAAATGTATGGGCATATCCTCACTGAGCTGGATTTTACATTTCAGAGTAATGTCACAATGGATGTAGTTCAAACACCCTGCACTCTGAGGGCAGGAGACTGGACAGTTCCTGCGATTATTCCATCCTTAGTTTTACCATGGAGAAATTACAGCAGTGCTTCAATTTAGGACCTATTTTAGAGCATCAAAATATTGGCATACAGCAATGTTAAATGAAAGTAGTTGTGGTTAGTACCTATAAGAAATATTCACTGGTCTAAAACCTTGAACCTGACCCAAATTAACCAGATGTGAATAAATTAACTTTCAAAAAAGAGAGTCCCAACCTGACAAGGACCCAGCATAGTCAGACCCAACCCGAAAATAATTAGACTGTAGTGCAGTTGACCCGAAAAGACCCTAACAGAAAGTGAACACAAGCATGGGCAGCACTGATGTTGATTTTACTTCTTTGTACTCATATGTACTCATTTCTGCAAAAACACCACCATTTCTTTCTTGCACAAGATGTTTTTTCGACTCTTGTTGCTGTTTTTAGTACTTCTTGGCAAATGCATCTAATCAGGGGTTTACAAAAGTGCAGAGTGTTTCTGCTCTGTCAGAATGTCCCAAAAGTTATGGTGCCCTGAAATGGGAGGCCTGTATATTAACACAGCTGTCATTTCTCCATGTTACACAAATACCTTTAAATAAAACCTTTAGTCCATGTAGTAAAAACACTTGTGTTTCTTATTACTAATCTCAAATTGTGGAGTACAGAGGTAAATGGATAAATGAAGGGTCTTTGTCAAAAACATTATAGAGGGGAGCGTACTTTCCCAAGTGTTTACATTACTTACTTACTGTGTGTGTGGGAATGTCAACATGTGATCTCCTCAAATCAAACACTTCACAGGGCTCTGCAGGTAATTTCTCACAGATGTTTCTGGAAAGAGTTTATGTCCACAGTTTATGCACAAATACTAACGTTACCCAAAACATTATTTAGACAGAAAGAGATGCACATGAGACTAGTGATTTAATGCCAAAGCCAAATACACAGTCAAAGCAGGTTTACCTTTCCCTGTATTCCTCAATGGGGCCTCATTGATTGAAGCAATACTTAATAGATAAAGTAAATGTCAGTGGAACTGTACAGCTGTGTCCAGTATTAGCTTTAATGTTATTGGATACAGAATCAATGACATCTGTGTGATGTTATGTGGTCAAATTAATGTGATGGGCAGTCTGTAATGATGTGATGAGGCCCACATTAAAAATTAACAACCAGAATAAATGGATCCCTGTACTCCCTACTAGGCTATCAGACCTGTGATTGAGATTAATGTGCTGTTCATCATTAAGTGATTAATTATTATAATGCTAAAGATGATAGGTTACTTCTGTTAGAGCTAATAACTGGTTTGAAACCTGTTATGTGTACCTAAAGCAAATTACTTAAATTATATACAATGCATACATGGACATTACTAAAAGTGGGTAACATTGTAGTAAGAAAGAACTAATACTGAAGCAGTTTAGAGCAGTTTTGCATCTTTTCTGTGAAGATACATAATGATTAGACCTGGTAGCCCTGCCTCTTCTCTTGATTATGTTAAAAGCTTGCAGTCCCAGCAGCTACGTTAGTCATTACTTAGTCTCTGTGTCAAGAGTATTCCGTGGAATAAGAAGCAAGAGTGAAATATTACAGGATATGCTGGTATGATTACAGAATGACAGTGGTGCTAATTAGTTTCCGTCATTCTTCTTTTTTTATGTTGTGGTAACTTGCTAAAGGCAAATGGTAGATTCTTATCCTCCATTTTGTTTTTACATTTTGTTATGTGGTGGGGTGGGCTGGTAAACAACCCTGCTTTGGTTTCTGTTGGAATAAGATGATCTGGTTGGCTCATAGTTTATCTGCATAAACTTTCCTCTGTGGTGTTGCTGGACGCTTTTTGAGTCTGTCCAGAATGGTCCGTTAAATACATGTGTTTGGTGTCTCTGCGTAAGCGTTGCTTAGATTATAAAACGAACACGCCTCCGTGCCTTCCAAGGAATAAATAAGTCCCAGCTGTGGATATTCAGTGAAAAAACAAAAGCTGCCTAGGCACCTTCTCTGGAACAGGCCCAGTGATTGCATCTTACCATTACATAAAGCCTTCCTCTTATTCCCAACATGAAAAAAAAAAAAAAAAAAACCAATGGGTATTGGAAAAAATTCCTCACTGGTCCTCCCTTCCCATCCTCCCTCCTGGCCCCACCCCTCAAACACTCTCCTTTGTGAAAGTTTTCCTCTCCCTTGCTCTGCTTGGTTTCCACTGTTCATGTTACTTCCCCATCTGGTTGTGGTTAGTGTTGCGCTGTCTTACTTCTCCTTATTTTTCCGCTAGTCCTTTTCTCCCTCCCTCTATCTTGGTTTGCCCTTTTTCCCCTCCCCGCCTCTTGTGTGTTCGTCCCCTGTTGCCAGGAACTTTTCCTACATCTGCTTTTCACTTTTCTCTCACTGGTACCTGCCTACAGAGGTGGCAGCGTGATAGCACCCCACCTCCACTGAATGAAGTATATTTTCAGTTTTTATTAGCCAGGACTGGAATCTGTTCTTGAATCCAGCATATCTGCAACTGAATAATAAGCTGAAAAGTGCACTCAAGTGTTCTTGTGAAGCTAAGCTAATGAGTTCGAAAAAAAACATCTCAGTTCCTGTTATGCTGTTTTCCAATTCCATCGGTTTTCTCCGTAGCAAACGAGTTGAAAGGTCAGTTCTTTCCAGATTACATAATCAAGCTTTTGTTGCACAGTAGAAGATGTCACCAGAGTGGTGGTCGGGACAGATGCTTCTCTTGATCTCCATTAGAAATGCTTCAGTTCCTATCGGAGAACAGTGTGTGACCAATCCTTAAACATCCAACCTAATTCATACCCGAATCAGACATCTTGGAGTTTTAATTGCAATGTAATGCAGCTTTATACCTTGTAGTACGGGCCATTTTCTGGCAGCTATGATGATACAGTACAGGGAAAGATCAACAGATCTCTGCATATTTGTGTTGGATGTAAATAAATGTGGTGTGTTTAATGCACTTATAAAAAAAACTTGTTTAATTCACTTTCAGTCTGAAAGAAGGTCTAACAAGACCAGGACAGATTACAAATAGTAATAGTATTCTATGGGTGCTATATTGTTGCTTTATTCTTTTACGTGAGGGTGCATGGTGGGTCCTGTTTGCAGCTTTGAAATTTGAGATCTCTTGCCAATGCTGCATCGTTGACTCACATAAACCTGCAGAAGTTACACAAAGCCTGATGAATGGAGGCAGACGAAGGCAATGCTGAAGAGAATCCATGAGAAAATTAAATCAAGACAGACAAGAGAAGAATTTTAAGTAAATGGTATAGTGGAGAGCATCATTTCAAATGAGTAAATGCATTACATAGATAGGACAGATGGGTGTGGCAAGAGAGAGAGAGAGAGAGAGAGACTGCTAAACAGCATCACAGGAGGACTGTGTCAGACTGGAGAGCCACAATAAAAGAGATGGAGGGAGCACTTGGTCACTCACTCAGATATCAATTTATAAATTAGCTTCAGAGATTGTGTGTGTACGTGCACGAGCAATTCTGTGGGTAGAAAAGAGGTGGGGGATGGGATATACGAGGTACAAGACCAGTTAGTGGTCCAGAATCAAATTATTTCTGAGCTGACAAGCAGGAGTAATGATACTGAGGCTGGTTATTGCCCTCAGAGCTGCATTCCCAGCCTGATGTGAGCACAGTAAGGACAGTGGGAGAACGCCCCACAGACTCAAATTTGTACATGACTTTCTCAGTATATGTTGATTTACGTATGTATGTTAGAAATGTATTTATTCAATAAAAAGATGCAATGAAATACATAATGATATGAAATGTGGATATATAGTAAGTATGGTAAAGTACATATGTAAAATAAAAAAATATGAGAAATATAAAAATGAAATCAAAGTTGACATTTAATAGAGATGTAATCAGGCAGGAATTAAATTCATGAATAAAAACAGTAACATAATGATTATAATAATAGAAGTTATTGTTATTTATAGAGTACTTTTCTAAACTGGCATTTCCTGAGTAGCCCTATTGCTATTCCCTTTTTTGCTTTCAGCATCTGTGTTTGCTTATTTTACTTGTGAAAGCAACACTAATCATCAGCTTAACACTAATATCTCCTATGTGTGGGCCTTTTGTCTGCACATACTTGTTAACCAGTGGTGTGACTTCTCAGATGTGCATTACCACACACACAGGCAAATCCAGATAATCTAGATTATATGCCCTCAGTCAAACGAGTCTCATCCTGTGATTTTGTGTGTATTAAAGCAACATTTTCACTCATGTCCCAGTGCAGTTACTACTCAACAAACACATTTAATACAAAATTAAATATCTGGATGAAATTCTATATTTTCATACAGCTGCAGTATAATCAGGCTGCTCCATCGGTTCTAACTTTTGGTAGATTCACATCAAACTTGAAATTTTATTATCCTGTTTTCTCTCATCTTGGCTGTCATCAGCTCTCACACATCTTACTTCCTGTGTTTCACCCTCTCATCGTCCATCGAGTCAAACATTAACTTGCAGGAATGCGACAGCATAACACAGGAAACACATTGACGTCTGTGCAGATGTGGTGATAGGAAAGAAAGAAGAATCAGTTTTATGTCAAAAATAAAAAAAAATTAGTCATGAAACAGGAGTTTTGCATAAGAAAACACCAGACAACTCCCTGAGAACAGTAATGGACCATTACTCACTTCTTCTGCTGGCATAAGCACAAGGTTGCACCATCTGCTGCTCATCACATGCTACTGCATGTGATGTCTGGGTTAAAATGGGGTGGTGGATGCCTTCAAAACCACAGTGGCTTTAAAGTGGTTGTAATGGTTTCCATTTGTGTAATGGCTGTTTACACCAACTCACTTGTCTCTCAGAAGCAGAATTTAAAAGCATGCCAAGTACTTTATGCTGTCAAGTGCTTTAGGTGTGTGTTTACCACAGTTTCTCATGAGCCTGCACTGTCTCTCTGTCCATCTGTCTAGGTGTCCACATCCTGATCGCTGTCGGTGCTGTGATGATGGTGGTCGGTTTCCTTGGGTGTTATGGTGCCATCCAGGAATCCCAATGTCTACTGGGAACTGTAAGTCATAGACACATTTAAATGGGCCCTGTGGAGGTTTAGACCTTTATCAGCACCTAGATATTAATGAGAGGCTTTCTAAGAAAACTGAAAACCTTATTATATCTCATTATGATAATGTAAATGCTTATGTGGACCAGTTTTCTGATGTTTCTGTTCTGCCCTTCAGTTCTTTGCCTGCCTTGTCATCCTGTTCGCCTGTGAAGTGGCTGCTGGAATCTGGGGCTTCATGAACAGAGACACTGTAAGTCTGATTCCCATGCATCCTGGGAAAAATATTTTTACAATTTCACCTGCCGTTTTATCATTTTGACAGCTAACATTAATCCTCTGAATAACATGCTTTTCTTTTGACTTGGATAACTTTACATACAGTATTTGATATACAGGTTTGTGACTTGACCATTGTATGAATAATGTCTGAAGTTCAGTTAAATTTTTTCTGATGATGCTGACTGTAGCAGCCTATTCACCAGATAACATTTGTGAATTCGACATCCTAGTTGAAACCTGTTGTCAGATTTATGAAGCTTTTATTTTGTCTATTAAAGTTATGATTTTCTCTATCTATAAATAGAATAAAGCTGTAACAGACCCGAAACTGTGTTTTACACAGTCTTTAAAATTCCTCATGTTAAGTCCCAGACCCTGTTTATGATTCCACTACACTCAAATCCACTCACTCCAGAAAAGGGAAGAAAACAGCCACTCACAACAGCCGATCTTTGGCTGGAAAGTGCATACTGGCAGGTTTCAGGCTCGTCGTGTGAGCAGTACTGGAGTGTAAGTGGAGTGGGACCTAAGGTGACATTCTCTCTCTTTAACAACAAAAACAAAAAAGGCCTTTCAGCTTCTCACATGTTTTTTTTGTCCTTTCACAAATCCAAAAAAATCACATGCTATGAACAGACCTGGGTCTGGTGTTAGGTAAAATGTACAAGTGAACATGGTTTTTAAGATAGTCCTGGTCTGAATGGAGAAAATTCAGAGAATAAAGATTTGTCTAAAAGTGAGTTTTAAACTGTGGTTAAAGCTAAACATTGAGGTTTGGTCACTATATTACATTATATCATTTAAGCCTCCCCTAAACTGTCACCACACAGTTTACGTCATATATTGAGCTCCACTGAAAAGATTATGCATTATTTTCTCAACCACGCGGAATGAAATCAAGCTAAAAATAAAAGCTAACATGAAATTTGTCTTAAATCAACAAATTACTTTTTTCCAAAATAATATGCCAACATATAGTTTACTGAAAGTGAAAGTGAAAAACACTTAAATAACATCAATTTTGAGGTTCCAGACTGAGCCCATTACAACCACTTTGTTTTCCCTTTTAGGTGTCGACTGAGATGAAAAGATTCTATGACCATGTGTATGACGAGGCCATGGCAAAAAGCTTTACTGAACAGGAAAAGAAACAGGCTATTGCCTCTGTGCTCAAGGTTTTCCATGAGACGGTATGAACACATTCTGAAATCTATACTTTCTATTCTGCCTGTAAAAGAAGAAAGAGAGAGTGGTTCATTCATTAAAGCTGTTTAGGTTGTTACTTCAGTCTTCTGCAATACAATACAAGTAAATAGTAAAGACCCTAAAGAATCAGATATCATGAGAGCTGAGAGCTGGGAGCCTTCAGCAGAGCAGCAGGTGTTCAAGTGACCCAAATACATATCAGACGTAATACATGACCCCACCACAAGGCTGAGTTGTGCTAAATACAGATACAGTGTCATGAGAGCAATATCAATGCTTCCACATTAAAGATTAACCGGATGGTTTAAATACAACACAGACAGGGAGACGTTGAAGTCCAATAGTTATATTTAGCATTTGGATTTTAGCATTGTTATCCAACAGAAATGTTGTTTCCACGGAAACGTACATGTTGTCAGCTTAGTTAACATAATTGCAAAAGAGTTTTCTAATGATCAGTTATCCTTTAAATTGGATCAATAAACACAACAGGCCATTAGAACAAGGTTAAATGTTTACTGGTGATGTACCTGCTCGCCTCTGTAGATAGAATATATCTGTTCTCAGTCATTTCTAAACTTAACAGTGTCTACGCTGTTTCTCTCATTATTTTGATCTTCTAACATTTGTCTTTCTTGCAAGAACAAGGACATTTCTAAGTGAAACCCATCTTTTGAGTGACAATGTACATAAGAACAGAACAGATCAAATGTTTATTAAACACACACAGACACATTAATATGTGTTCACTGAACTGGATGTGTGTCATTCGTACCAGTTTCCTCCTAGAAACCTTCTACCTACTCTCTAATCTTCACATACACATGTGAGCAACCTGAGTCAACAATGTATAGTGTATGAGTAACTGATTTTATCTGTCATCTACTGAGTGGATCCTTACAGAGAAAGTTGGGAGTCAGAGGTTTTGAGTCAGAGTTTACTCAGTCAACACTGAATGTATTTGCGGGTTAGTCTTAAAGGTAATGATGATGGCAGTAAGTTTACTACTTAGATTGAGAAACTGATGTAGAGCAGTGTGTAACAGTAGAGCAACAACAGTTTTATGAGAAAAATATTGGCAGAAACCTGCTCAAACAGGTATTATTATTATTATGATTATTATTATCAGTATTATTATTTATTATATTTAACATTTGAGGTTGTCTAAAGACGGTTGCTAACTGTTTGTAGAGCTCCAGTTCCCATTGCTTTCCATGAGACATAGAACTTAAGATTTCTTACCAATGCAGTTGATTTAATTTAAACTATAACAAAACCTACAACACTGTTTTCATAAACTTGTCTATGTTGTGAAAACTGTATTTCTATACTGTATTTATGTTATTTATTACGTTTCAGCTGGGCTGCTGTGGTAAAGGCCAGGGAACCAGTATTCTGACAATGCTTACAGACAAACTGGGCGCTACCGACATCTGCCCCAGCTCTGTAACTGGAGTAAGTGCAGCAACTTTTTGACACTGCTTTCAAGTTCTGCGAATACTGATCAGTATATAGTAAAGTATGAAACTGTTTTGTCTTTTATGGGGCCTGAGGTTTTAAAGCATATGGAAATATTTTCTCTTTGCAGAATTGCCACAGCAAGATCAACGATTTGTTCTCAGATAAGATTTACCTGATTGGAATCGCCGCTCTGGTGGTTGCAGTTATTATGGTGAGAACATGAAGCTGCTCACAGACCTCAAACCTTTCAATAACATGGTTTAGTTTCATCCTTGAATTCATCCAAAAGCACAAAGACACTATATATTGTTCAGTATCTACAGAGACTCACATGCAACTTCACCGATTACATATTCTTGTGGAAAAATAGGTTGCCTTCAACCTGCATAATATGAGCAACTAAAGGACATCATTTAATTTGAAAAACTCCAGATGACATCGTCTGGAGACATTTTCCAGCTAGAAGCACAGAGATGTTTTAATATCGGGAATGCAGAGGCATGTTTAAAACTATTCATAGACTGTACATATAGCCCCTAAACTAGAAGTGTAGGAAATAATCTAAATATCACGTTAAATCCTTTAAATTCTAAATACTCTTAAACCTCTGTCACATGGCAGTGGGTGATGAATAGCTGAAGGTGAACGAAGACTGAAGTGAAGTTTTAAAATAATAAATGTTTAAACAGAAATTACCATGACAACTACATTCATTGAAAAGACTAAAATCAAACTTCAGTATGCCTTAAATCAAAACTAACACTAGTGCTAAAGACTTCCTGACTCCACAGAGGTTTTAAGCCTGCTACCCCAGCCAGTTAGTCAGAAGTGATAAAGCCTTCTGGATGGAAGGTGAAACACCTTCAGAACAAAACCAGTTCAGTTGCTACTGAACAGAACCTTTGGGATATCTAAAACTAAGTAAAAAAAATTATAATAGAAGTAGAGTCATTAATCTGGTTCTGTTTCTGTCCCGCTTTTGCTAAGCATTTGTTTGACATCTAACAGGCTTTTTATCTATACAGATTTAATCAGACATTGAAGAAAAACCAAACTTCTGTCCGCTGTGCTAAGCTGAGTTAATCACATCACTGCTTGTGTTTCTCAGATATTTGAGATGATCTTCAGCATGGTGTTGTGCTGCGGAATCCGCAACAGCCCGGTGTACTAAAGCGACCGGTTCCTGCCAACATACTCGCCAACTGAAGGAAGTACGAGCTGTCTCACTCTTTTTCTTTTCTTTTTTAAGCAGGAAAAATCTCATATATTGCTTGCTGGACTTAGTCATCACTTTGTGAAAACAATCTAAAACCATTCTCCTTTGAGCATTTTAATTACACTGTCAATAATTTTTTTGTCAATCTCGGATGCTGATATGTAGATATTGTATCACACTGTCACATGAATTGTATTGTCACCAGTATTGGTGCTCTAATCCTTTAGGGATTCAATAGCTGTTTACTGCTTCCTTCGATATGATCATGCTCTTATATCCTTGTTTTATGGTTGTTTTTTCACTGTTTTATGTATAAACTGTATATAAATATATATGTTAACAGTGCTTTATGACTGCCTGAGCATGGATATTGTATTACAGTAGCCCCCTTATATTCTTCCTGCACTCTATGCTTGTTTGTCTTGCCCTAGACTGAACCACATGATCGTGTATATGAGCGCTAGTTAAACACTAGTGTTGGCCTTACCATGTTGTCCATCTCAGTTAATCTTGGAAGCTGGAACCAAAATCTTAAGTGACCTGATGTCATGTGTTATTATTTTTTTCCCCCCATCAAACTTGTTAACTGTCCACACACCAGCCACGTGTCACTTGGCTGCTCAGCTCTGTGAGAACTCATAGATTGTTGTTTGCTTGTGGAAGAAGTGCATGGTGAAATCCAGCCTGTAGCCAGCGTGCTGTCCCTCCAGCTTCACAGCCTACTGACCTTCTTCACTGTCTTTATGTAGTAACTGATCTAAGTGTAGTGACAGAGAGCCTCACCTCTTCTATGCCTTTCTGAAAACAGTACGAACTAACATATGTGTGCACACATACAGAACGGGGTGGTCACGATATCATGAACCTTTGTGTGAATCACGGTGTCTGAGGTTGGTCCAATTCAAGGTTTCTTTGAGGATCGAAGCTAAATACGACAGCGCTGATGCTGTCTTTTCAGGGCTGTTGTATTGAATTAGATCCTGAGGCTAGTTGCAGTGGTAATAATTGTTCTAGAGGGCAGCACAGTTACATTAACCACAACCAAGTGTCCCCCATCATAAATGCTGTATCATGTTGTGTAACCTCTGTATTATCCCAGCGATTGTCAACCAACTAAAACCTTTGTCCTATTAACATCTCATACTTAACCTGAGCAACAGTAAAAGTGTCTTCTGATGTATAGTACTAATGAAAACAACTGTACTGTAGAAAGATAAAATGCCTTTTCCCCCCGTCTGTGTATTGTGATACCTTTGTCTGGTACATCATGAGAAAAGTCTGGACACTAAAGGTGGGAGATTTTGTGGCAGTGTTGACTGAGAGTACGTCAGAACCTCAGCACATAAGCTAGTTTTTCCGAGCACCCATCATTCTGGTGTTATCTGGTAATGAATGTTCTAGGTTGACGCTACTTTGGCGGTTGATCCATATTGCTGCCTTTTGAATTTAAGAACTGCCACTTAGGACTCACTGCCACTTAAATCTCAACCCCCTCTCCATTCTTGTAGACTTTGGTTTCCCCAAATATAAAGGGATTAAATGTATTTTACAAATAAATGCTCAAGTGCTGTTGTCTTGTTCTTTATGGGCCCTAACATGAACATTGGAATCCAATCAAAACTACAAGGATGATAGTGAATAAAAAGGACGCCAGCTAAAGGCAGTGATTTCTTCATTTTACCCTACAGTCAACTCTCAAAGTACAAGAATATAATAATCCGAGTTGGTAATGTGTAATTCTTAGGAGGTTATTCATTATGTCATCACCACCAAATCAGCTCTTGGGTACATACCAGTCTCTTCTGGTCACTTCTCTTACAGCTCTCCTCAGACCTGCCAACAGTATAATTGTCACTAAAGTACACAAAAGTGAATGTGTGTAGTTACAGGCGATAAAAAATAATCACTAGACAGAATTTTTTATATGTTTAGTCTGACATGTTGGTCTTTAGCAAAATCAAACTGTAAAAGTAGAAGTTGTTTATAACTTTATGCTGTAAACTTAAGTGTTTATTTGTATTTAAACCCCAGAGTAAAGCTCAATAATCAGCCATTTAACATTTAGTTTTAGTTTTGATGAAACTAGAAGTGATGCTGATCACTCTGCTTATCAGGATACCAGGAAATCTGTCTGCATAGACCACACTGTTAGTATCGATACACTATAACATACATTTCTCTATTGACCTTTATTCTTTCAGAAACTATGAAATCTGTGGCCTATGAAATTAGGTAATTGTGCAGTACTCAAATCTCTAGTCAGTAATTCAGATATCCAATATATATTGTGTAAAACATCTGAGTTCAGCCACTCGTGTGTATGAGGGAAAAATGTTTCTGCTTAAGGTGGTTCAAGGCTTTACTCAAGGTTGACAGGTCTGCATCACTGTACATGTACCAATAGGCACAGTAGCAGAAAAGGCAGCTTAGGTTTTAGGAACCAAAACTATGTAACAGATTTTTCTAAAATACCCAACATGCAAATTAGATCAATTTATTTCTTTCTTTTTATATTTTATTTGTTTAGATGTTGATATATAATCTGCAATAAAAGCACTGTAAGATGCTTCAGATGAGATTGCATATTTATGCTATACAAATAAAGGATGATATTTTATCTATTTTGTGGAAACAGTAGCTGTACCAATTATTACTAATATTCATAAAAAGTCAATTTATTGGCTTAATTCTGATCCAGTCCTATCAAATGACCTGCCTGTGTCCAAACATTATTTCATAAACAGTATAATATAATCCTGTTAATACATGTCGAACACACTGTCTGTTCTTTCTGGTTATCTTAATAGTATTTTACATAGTATAACTACACAGTATTTTATTATGGTAACAGGAAACTGTTTTACAGTTTTACACAGTGTAAAAGTTCACTTCATTTAAAAGATTTTGGGAAACTGACTTGAAAAATGTTGTAACAAATGCTTGCTAATGTGATGCTGGCTTAAATAAACTAAGTTAGTTTGACTTAACTGAAAGGTTGTGTTTAGTCATTAATACATAGGAACAAAACAAGTAAACACAACAAATACAAATTAGTTCAACTTTAAAAATAAAACATAACATTGATGGAATGTAGCTGCTGGAAGAAAACATGAAACTTGTACACGCAAGGGAGTTTAGCATTCTCTGAGTTGGACTTTCAACCACAGTTTTCCCTAAATCTCAAGGTTTGAAGTTCAGAAACAGTCAAGCAACAAAATGGACACTGAGCTGCACGGTGGTGTAAGTCCACATTACTAAAGTACATTTTTTAGTATTTAACTGTGATTCTGCTACGTTACATTTACATTTGTGTCATTTCTTATTTTGCAACCTCTAATGATTAGTCAGCAGAGGTTAACCTTAACCTTAAACAACCACAGTGTTTCACTGCTTTTTACCTTTTGTGCTTGATGTGCTCATGATGTTTACAT
>OMLM01020213.1:114819-137802 GCA_900302695.1 Helostoma temminkii | reverse complement strand
CTGAAGCATTTCAAATCTCTGAAGCACTTCTGATTAATGAAGTCTCTTCTGGGTAACAGAAATGGATGAGTAAAAAGGGAAGAGAAGAGCGTGAGGAGGAGTCTTACCAGCATGAGTGCGTAAATGACCGGTGAGGGCATCACGTCGCCGACAGGCGTAGCTGCAGAAGGGGCATTTGAAGGGTTTTTCGCCTGTGTGCAGCTTAATGTGTCGCAGTAGATTTCCCTTCTGGGTGAATGAAACACCACACTGGTTGCACTGGAACGGCCTCTCACCTGATAGAGGCAGGCACAGGAAGTTTATACCACACTCATTGTGGAAGATGTAGAAGTATCAACAACCCTGCAAACTGTTTGTCTTTTTGTCTAACTGAGCTTTTATTTTTTTCAGTTTTGTGTAACTGACAGCTGACTTCATCTTCCCATGTGCGGGAACCACTAACCACTTATGGCTGCTTTAGAAATGAAATGTCACATGTATAAAATTGTCCTCAAAAAACATGTGACTCTTCTGTTACTTCTGGTGGTTGATTGAAAATTAAGAGACAAAACAACATGAAAATCAAATCAATTCTTGTTTAATGAATTAACACTTTCTTCACCTAGAATAATGTGGAAATAAGTTCAGGTAAAGTTTTTGCCTTCATATAAGTATTTGGATGAAAAGTAAACTGCAGTAAATTGAAATATTATGTGAAACAAACAAAAAAGATCTTTAATCTCATCTGAAATAATTCCAACTACACTTAAGTGAATTTAATCCAAATTAACTGGCTCAAACTAAAACTAGATTTAGGGGGAAATACATAAAATTTCTCCCCATATTTTCACAAGTAGATAAGTAGACATCTAATTTTAGAGGAACTTAATTGTCACTGTCTGCTTGTCTTCTGTTCTAATAGCAAATCTTTAGATCTGCAGTCAGATGGAAAAGAGAAATGTGATCCAAATGCTGTGACAACCAGAGTAGTCACGGCGTCAGTTGGAACAGGTTGTGGGGGATTCCAAGGATATTTTTCCCTGATAATAATTCCATGTCTAAGCTATTGTCTTTCAAAAAAAAAATCAAAAAGCACTCCACACCCACTGTCAAGGAAAACAAATGATTTCTGACTCACTCTAAAGAAAAGGAATCATACACACTCATTTAGTTTTAAAAGGTCAGAAGACAAAACCTTACAGATTTTTAATTCACGCATCTAATGTCAAGCCATCGTACTATTTTGATGGAACAACAATTACCATTTGGTTGTCGACTTCCTGTGTCAGCTGACATGTTTGCCCCAGACAGTCCATCCTGTATGTTGCTTGGGCTGCCAGTCATGGATCCATCCAGCGCTACACCTTCTTCCCCTGTTTGGCCTATTTCTTCAAGTGCTGGGCTCCTGTTTTCAGTTTCCTCTGCTGTGTCTTCCTCTTGCTTAATTGTCAGTTCTGTAAAAGAAAAAAAGCAATTCTTACAGAGTCAAATATTGTGGATATTGTGGGTTTTATCATATCATGAAAATTAAACACATACAGGTTACATCATTTTTAAATATGACCTCAAAAAGCCATTTTTTGAGTCCAGGTCTTTTTCATGGGAGAACCATAAAAGTACATTACATCAAAAGATCAATGACTGGTCATGGGTAGCAAGTTGATCAAGATTCACAATGGAGTTCAACAAAGTTAGGGTTTGATCTTAAGTAGCCTCTGAATTGAATTGGATTGCAAAGACCTAATATGAATTGTGACAGGATGTCTTGAATGGATTGAACATAGTACAAGTCGACATCCAATGGACATACGGTAGGTTGGTTTAAGGGGCTTACTGTGTAAAATATATTACTTAATGGGCATGAGAAGGCGACAACTTTGAAGTCACAGTATTAGAATGGACTGATTTAGTGACAAGAGAGAGAAAGAGAAACAGGCTGGTCTGGTTCCTGGCTGTCCCTGGGGAGAAAGGGAGTGTCAGATGCCCTGCAGCTTAGAACTAGCAATGGGAGAACGGGTGGATGACAAGGGCAAAAGATTGTATAATTATACACCAATGTATGTCTGTGTGTTTGTGTGTGGGTGGGTGGTTGTGGCGGGAAATTATTCACCACCTACAGTCTCTAGATACCAGTCACCAGCAATTAGCGTGTATACAAAACAGTAATCCATTAGGAAGCAATACATATGGATACGTGTCAGACATATACTATAGTATGTCTGACCTTGTTCTCAGTACAGATGTGACAGATGATTTCCAAGAAACACAGATAATGAGTGAGGAAATTATGGTCGGCATTTAACACTAAAAATTGAGTCGTAGTGTTAAGATGAATGTGAGAGACGTTTTAGGCATAGTGCAAAAGGAAAAAAAAGGCCAAGCAAAACTTACTGAACCCGATGATCTTGTTTTGGGATTTGCAGGGACAATAATCACAGTGTGAATATATACGGTTGTTTTGCTAAAGCGTCCCTGATTGCATCCATCAACTGTCCCCTCAGGCTTCAGAGGCTCTTAGATTGTCCACTTAATTCTCAGAAACCAGTAAAAGAAATGTAGAAATTCAGGCAACATTTTCTTCTATAGACTACTGAGTGAGTATCCACAAAGCAACTCTATTCTTTTTAATAATACTGTACAATATGTTCCCAATGCCACAGTTTGTACGGAACATTTATACCAATACCCACGTTCCAATCGAGCCTTGTCTTCAACAGCTGTATCCTGGCAACACAGCAGACCTGAACGTCCTTGCTATTCAGCTCCTTGCATCTTTACATCTGTCTCTCCAGTGTGGCAGAGTTGAATGCATAGAGTGGTCGGAGGATAGACTTGATATCGGCTGCTATGACAAAGGCAGCTATAAAAAAATTGTCTAGATACAGTTATGGTATTTTTTGCACCCTACTTCTGAATACAATGCAGTTGAATCTGCAATTTTCTCATTAACATGGGTAAAGATCACAAATTATTAAATTTATGATTGAAGCAATGCGTCGATATGAAGAAGACATTGTCATTGTCTTACCACCCAAACTGTAATCTAGCCCAAGGGTGTAATTCTATACCTTAACACTTATAGCAGACAAGGTTTACAAATACCAGGACAATTGTTATAGAGTTCAAGTATTCTTTGAGAGTCTTGCACTGACAGCGCTTCATGCTCATTTTCATCAGATGATGTGACGCATCCTTTCTTTTGAAACAAAACCTCAAATGGCAAATCATGTTAAGCAACTTCCAGAATGACAACAGCTCTTATCGTTGAAGAGTATCTCCCTGTGAAAACCATTGCCCAGCCCACCTCCTTGTATCTCTAACCTTGTGGGAAACAAGCTTTCCACTTAGTTTCCCCTTTTCTTACTTTGCTGCTTCACAGTGACATTGCTAAAGCTAATCTGAGGCACCAGGTCAATGTACTGAAGGGAACCAAGCAACACTTCTGGCCAAGTGCAACATAGTACAAAAAGAGCGATAATGGCAGAACGCTGTTGCACAAAGCTCTTGCTGTGAAAACTAATGCTACTCACCATAACAAGTCTTCATCCTTAGTTGTTTTTTTTTTTTGTGGTTTTACAAATTCATTATTTGAGGCGTGACTTTATTTCCTTTTTTTTCAACACTAGCATGGCAAACTTTGAGTTGTACTTTTCTTGTCATTTAGTCATTCACATACACACACACAGTCATGTGTCACTATGCTTGTGAGGATGCTCACAGTTGTGAGGACCAGCTGTCCTTACAACACCAAAACATCCTCACAGCGATAGTATTTAAACACACACACAAAGCTACCATGCAAGTCACTGGCCTGACTGATCTTTTCCTGATCTGCTCACATTCCCCAGGTTAATTCCTTGATGGTATTGATGTAAGCACACCCTTTTTAATAACCTTTCCAGTAGTTCTGTGGAAATACAGCAAGCCATACTTCTCAGAAAGGCTTTTATTGTTAAAGTGTTGAGATTAACTTAACATAGAGAAAAAATAGCACAATAAGTTAGAGCAATATGTCAATTTAAAGGAGACACTGTATGTGTATGTACTGTAGCTGTTCTGGCAGAACACATCTATGTGTATCTTAAGACTGAGCACTCACCACTGGGGGAATTAGGACCCTGAGGAACTGTCTCTCCATTAGGTGTTGACATATCCGCCAACATTCTTGAGTCCTCTTTACCAGGAGAGCATTGGCCGTTACCTGGGAGACAAACAGAAACAGAGTAATTTTTATTTTTATGCACAATAGTGTAATGGTACAGCAACTACAGCAGAAGTCCAACTTTGTGTTTAATCCTTTTTAAGAATTAAGAGACTGTGTGAGGCATATATAATCTGAGAAATATTCATGGTCTATTCACTTTTGTACATACAAAAAGCTAAGCAAAGAGTCCAAATGCAACAGTCTGGTGTAAGGTATTTCTAAAAACTAAGTTTAATTTAATCATTATCAGATCTCCTTTCCAAGCCTAATCTGTATGGTCACTGTAGAGATCACACTAAAGAACATAATGAACTAACTAAATTATCCTTATGCACCTATGTGATCCTAATGTCCAGCAAATGTGGATCAGATTGCCTCCTCTCAGCAGCCTGTACAGAAACCTGGCTATGGATAGCCCTGTGTCCAAATCAACCCCTTATCCCCTTACATCCTGGCCCCATTAGGGTCACTAGAACAATACAGTGGCAACAGGCAAACACCCCTGCTGACCCAGGTGTCAAATCCCTTAGGAGACAGAGAGACACAATTAATTAGCTTCAAAATTGATAGGTTTTCTTCAAGCATACTGACAACTAATAAAACAGAAAAGGCATTTTGATGACATCAGATTGTGTCATGTTATTTAAAACTGATAAAGCTCAGGAAGTTTTAGTAAAACGTTAATGCCCACGGCACATGCTACATCTTACACTGCTACAAAGTAGGCCCTGATACAATGTGTCAGTGTTGAATACTGTATGTCAGCAAAGATCCCTCATGAAAAAGAAATCTCAGATCTCCTCTTGTTGTGACAGATCCTCTAAGTTTGACAAGCTCTTCTGTGGTATTGTTCCATTGTAGTAGCAGCCCCATTGAGTGGGGCATACTGGGAGACGCTGTCCATGACACAATCCCTGAGCCTGGGCTCAGGTTGCACAGGTTGGGGTTGGAGGAAATCTCAGGTGACTGAAGTTGGCTATCCCTTGGCAATGCTGTCCTGGAGACAGGGGTGGCCCAGATTTGTCATGAAGGATTTTCCATTACTGTAGCAGACGTAGCAGACTTTGGCTAGGCTGTCTCAGACTTAAACTGTCTGGGTTCAAAATGCTAAATAGTCTTTAACACAGTGTGTGTTAAAAAATGAATTGGTCAAACTTAATTCATTTGCTTCTTAACAATATGGGTGAAATAAGAGAGTCAAAGAGTCTAAATGTCTGCTCATTCCTGGTTAGTGCTGTTTTTTTCCCCTGGCCTTTAAGCAATTCAAGGTAGAAGCTATATTCTATATTCTGTTTGCCTTTTGCTTCTACTGGTCAACTATACCCACAAAGAAAATGATGTATTTCCACACACAAGATTTTAAGCCTTTGATGTACGGAAAACGTACTCATACATTATGAACTTGAACTGAGTTAAAAATGCACATGCACACACACACTCTTGGACGGACTGAATTGAAGTTTTGCGTTGGTGCCCTGCATTTGCTGAGTAAATGCAGTATGAACAGTAAGATCAGGATATCAGTCAACACTTGCGGGGGGAGGGCGGTATTGTGAGTAATAGACCAAATTGGGATAATTTAATGTACTGGCAAATGGAAAGGAACAAATGCGTACACATGAAACTTGTAGGTGTAATAATTGCTGATTTCATGATCATAGACATCAAATGAATGCATAACCTCTAAAAGAAAGTCAATCTCTTGAGCTCTTATAAGAGTCCATTGAATTCTGGCCTTACAACAAAAAAATAAATACAAAATTCTAAATTCCTATGACAGAGCTTTGAAAATAAACTCTGATGAACCTCCGTTTGCCTGGTTGAAATGGCACAAGTGAAGTTAAACAGAAAATTGCTCAATAGCACCTATGTCTAAGCACCTATGTCTGTGTGAGGCGACGAGCTCCTCCATTCTGGCTTGCTGGATGCACAGCGTGGAAGCTGGTTTTTCCTGTCAAACCCTGAACTTTCCCTAAAACACTGGTTCATAACACACAGATATGCACCAGAAACACATAAACATTATATATAGACAGATAAATGACTCATTCACTTTTTTTTTACCCAATATACTGTAAGACATTGGAAGGTCAGGATAAACGTAAAGACAAATATAAATAAAAAAATAATAATAACGGTTATACATATACAGCTTTCCCCAGAAGATAACAATCCTTCAGAGTGGATCTGAAGACGTAAGCGAAAAGAATAAAGACTTAACAGTAAACTGCAGCTACTGAACAACTTCGAGATGTTTTTAACACTGAAGCATCGATTGATAGTCTTTGATCTTGTAATTCATGTGCAGTAGAGCTACGCTGAAAGTGCAACAAAGTGTTTCTTACTGATTGAGTGATTATTTTTAACAGACAAAAACTGTAATAATTTGTATCTGGAAGATCAGCAACCACTTATAAAGCTTACATGATCATAAAACATATTTGGCGTCACATACACTATTATATATACTTCTCTTGAATGCTCTACTACACCCTATATTCACAACCGCAGTATCTGACCTACATTAATAATTAAACATTATGAATACATATTTAAATTATTAACAATGTCTTAGTATATATTGACTTTACTGCCCGAAATAACATAAACAGCAACGTTTATAAACTAAAACTACTTGATGTTCAAACAGCCAAATAATAATAGTAATCAATAATTAATTTTAAATAAATCTATAAAATCAAATTGTGTAACATCTCTGCAGCTGTCTTGTAAGTGTACTTTTCAGGTTTGGTTAAATATATGTTTGAAAGAAAGACCACTAAACCAGATTAGTGAAGAGAATGAGGCTTCCTCAGATTATTGTGCAGGAGCTCTGGAAAATGTGACTTGTTTTGTCTAGAGGCTGATGGGTCTCATCTGGGAGAAACTTTAAACAAGAATTTAGCTGCTTACTAAAGGCTAATAACCAACACCTGAATGATCAGCAGAGGGTAGAAATGCCCACTGAACCCCTAAAGCATATCAAATATTTTTAAATGTTATCAGCTGTGAACTGGCGCCATCAGAATTTTAGGGTGTAAGGGTATGTTTCCATGTCAGTTTGTTGAAGTAGCATTAGCTCAAATAACTACATTTGTTAATGTTAGCAGTGGACAATCAAGTGGACAACTACTGTGAGTACAATACATAACTTCAGAAAGTAGTGATGATTACTTTTTGGTGTAACTGCATATTGTTAAGTATATTATTAATTCAGCCTAGACATAATAGAATGTATTTTAATGATGTAATTATATTTATCCAAGTTACTACGAAGTGTGAAACAACATATGTATAGGCAATAAATAATAATGTGTGTGATACAGTAAAGTAGCACCCTGTGTGTGAAAATGCGTTAACAGTTTGAGAGTATGATAACCCATGTAAGAGAGAATGACAAAGACAGCTCTCGTGGTTACAAATAATAGACTTGAGAAGACTGTTTATATAAAGGAAGGTTGGTTTTACCAGGAAGGCAGCTTAAATTCTCAATACCTGACAATAAATCATGATCATAAAAAAAAAGCTTGTACCTGCTGCTACCAACATTTGTTTGACAAGAAGCACTGAAATCCAAACGCAGTGCATTTAAGGACATTATGTTATGTCAGTGTCATAGCAAGGTTCGTTTTTACTTAATATGTTATACAATTATATAAGCTGATCAGGATTTGAAACCACAAATATTGTCAATCATGTACAATTGTATACACTCTCGGGCTGTATGTCTCATACTTCTAATCTGAGTCAGAGATGCTGTTATCCCCACGTACATATAAACAAAAATAGTACCTATATATGAATGAGAATAGTAGTAATCTCCCACACAACTATACTAATTCATATAGTTTCCGTCCTATTTGTGGAACATATAATTTCTAACGAGGTCATTTTCACTCAGCTTCGCCTTTGCTAATCTAAATGCTGACTTTTTGCCATTTCATCATTCAACGTTGTACACAGACAATGTAACAGTAGCAGAGACATTATCTGTAAGCTAGCTAGCAGTACATGTACGGATTTTATCAGTACGTAGCATGGTTGTATCTGAGGCAGCTTAGAATATCACTTGTCTTTATCTCTGCCAAGAAATCCAAACACATCTCAAATATTCTGTCTGTATACGTTCATGACTTGTTCTCATAATGAAGTCATGCAGGTCATGCACATGCTTGTTTGTCTGGGTCGTTTGCATTGATTGACATTAAATGCGTTTGTGCCACCTCTACAATTTACTTGTCTCATCATTATGCTTTTTGACACACATCACATATGATCACAATTTTTCATTCTTACATTTAGTACATTATCATAGTGAGGTGTATGTATAAAAGAAACCGATTGTGATTGTATGATACCAAAACTGCACATAAGAGAGTCTTATAGTGCAGAGCAGAAAAGTACGTTCGCATATAAGAGATGATGGTAGGATTTTTTGTTGTAACATAGTGTGTGCAAGGGTGTACATGAAATAGATACAATGTTTGACCTACATTTTCCCACATAGTCAGCAGTATTTTGCTAATGTATTGCGCATTTAGTAAAAGACATGGAAGCAGCGGGGATGCATTGGTTGCACTCCACAAAGATGTGCGTTTTCCACAGATTTGTTCCAGACTTGTACCATCATCATTTCAGAAGCGACCTACAGACGGACAAAGAGAGACAGAGCTTCTTCCTTCCTTCTTCTTCCACCACCACCCCTACCTCGCCTGCCAAGTGTTCCTATATGCACAAACCCCCAATGGAGATCTGAAAGTCTCCACTGATGTCATCAACAAAATGCTACCTGTTTTCAAATATGCATACCAAAGCGAAATACAAGGGGGGCAGGGAAGATATTCAAGAGACCTGCCCAAAGGAAACCAACAAAGGGCAATGGAGCACCACAAAGTGCATATCCAGTATCTGCTGCATTCAACAGGATGTTACTAATGCATCGTTTTCTCTACCTTTAAGAGGTGAACAGGAAAAAGGCTGCACTGGGGGAAAATCCCTTGAAATGTTTCTAATGTTGTGATTGCAGAAATATTTTTGCATGAGCATTATATCAAAAAGTGGAAGTCGTGTGAAAATAAATTAACAAGGTCGAAGTCTCAAAAGCATACGAGCACAGACAAAATTATTATCGTTAATATCATCATCTTCACCAACAAATGACAGACCCATATTCCGATATACTGTAAAAAATTCTGTCCTTGGTCATCAATTATGGATCAGTGAGCGTCAGTATGCACAGAATGTAATGTGTAAGCAATATGAGCACTTACTAGCACAGTAGTCATCAGGAGCCTCCATTTCAAGTGCTATGGGAGTGCTGCTGGGAACAAAAAGAAATACCATTTTTATCTTTCTGAAACACAAAGGCTTCTGCACATATACATACATTTAAAATCTTTATTCAAAAGTATGCAACAACAGTGTGGACCTTCAGGAATAATGTTCATCCAAATATTAATACAAACACCAAGAACTTTAAATTATTTTAAAGCTTTGATACACTAACAGCCACATTTACAGACACTAAGCTCATTTAGATGCATGGTTTCCAGTGTGCAGAGTTGCATTAAAACAGATACACTGATCTGCACAATTAGAGAAGTAGTGTCATATATTTAGCATACTACCCTGTGCACTATTTTAAATGTGTGAACTGCCGTGTTTCAACACACATTCTTGCCTAAATGCAACGTGAATTAGAGCTGCGATGGTCTCTTAATTTTTTTGCATAAAAACTTAGTTACACAATTATGGTTTATTTAATATATATACGAGACACATCTCTGAGATAGACATGATGTGATTATTTCAACCACAGAGCCCTCATCCGAAATAAATTCCCTCCCTCACTACAGTGACAGAGCAACGACTGTAATGTTTAAAGGAGAAAATCAAAAGACGAGGAACATAAATAACATAAATAAATTCACTGAGTTGGATTTAGACTTTTATGAGGAAAAACTAGTATTAGGCAGACCAAGCAATCAACACGTTAAAAAACATTAACTGAACATATTTTTAAACTGGCATTCAGTCTTCAGCAGCGCAAGGATACAGTTTTACACACGCCTCATTTTCAGACTTTAAAAGTTACACATATGGTGTCTACAATCACTTAAGAAGTTGTATATAACCTGTAAGTTGTATTACTTTAAAGCTGTAAGTCTTTATGTATGTCTATTTAGAAATTCCAAACTAAAGTAAGGCCCATCTTTACTGATTGATCCATTTTCAGTGTTATGTAAATGAATGTTAAAGTCAAGGCCTACTGTACTGTATTAAGTATGCGTATTAAAGTGTGTTGAGTCAAAGTATAAATGCTGGGTTCTTAGAAGAAGGTGAGGCTTAGTCCTTCTTTAGATAAAAAAAAAAGTTCTGAATGTCATCATTCAGCTTCTTTATTATTTTCAGAAGAAGTTCATTGTGTAACACAGATGATGCTGCTGTAATTTAAGGCTTGTGTTCTAAAATGAACCTCTGTAGCTGCATGGAGGAAACTTTTGACCACTTATAGTCATAGCAAGTTGAAAAACAATCAGTTGTACATTACTGGTTACTGCTATGACAGACTCCTTAAGAGCTCAATTTAAAAGTGAAACATGAAAGCAAAACAAAAAACTTGCAATACATATTTTAAAAGGTGTATTCATATAATTACCTTCAAGTGTCTCCCCTGTGCAAAATTAGTTGGTAGTTTCAGTCAAGGACGAAGGGAGGGGGTGATCAGTTGTCTCCACCTCCCTTTAAAGAAACAAAAAAGTAAAAATTACCCTTACCATCTGATCCAATGGTTACTCACTAGGAAAGAAAACACTTTTTTTTCAGGTCAGCGAGTTACAACAACAGTCCCGTGAAAGGATCATGAAAAACATTTAAAAATTCATCTGAACATCAGAAAAGCTGAGCAAAGTTTAGGAGGAGCGCATCTGTGGTGTCCTACAGGTGACTGCTGCTGCGTCAAAGTCTCTTCTGCGCGCGTCCCGTCGAGTTTTCCACTTTTAAAAGCGACACCAACGCTGTCCCATCGAGCTCGGCTCTCAGTTAAACTTCTTGCGACATTTCACCAGAAGTCAAAAAAAAAACTATTAGCTGAGACGCACACAGTGAACTTTTACAGTAGGAACGCCGAGGGGGAAGACTTAACCAGTTGGTAAGGAAAATAAAGAGGGATGGATCAAACTGGATCCACCGGTTCCTAAGGAATTAGCCATAGCGGCAGGGAGCAGCCAAGCTATTTTCAACAACCATGGGACTGGAAATCCGTGGGCAGGCGATGTTGAAAAGCTTCTGTGGAGGTGACTCAAGGTCGGACATACAGAGCCTCACTAGTTTGAACTACTGCTGCGTGGAAAGGGGAGTAATGTGATGTGGTGGGCAAACAGCTGCATGGCAACCACCAATGTCTTTAAAAGGTATTAACCAACGCTAGACAAAAACAGTGGACTGTCCCATTAATAAATGTAGATATTAGAATTACTTCCCCCCCTTTTCTCAATTCATAGGCCTTCCACTTTTGACACTACTTCCTAGTACTGTATGTCTACACATTGACTTTAGGTAGACGAATCAATATTTATGCCAGCAGCAAAAAGGAAGAAGTCTATTTTGAAGACGCACAGACAGATGAAACAGTGAGGACAGGGAGCATTTACCTGACAGACAACAGAGCATCTCCTGAAATAACCATCATCTGCGAAAACGGTGAAGCGACTTTTGTTGTTATTGTGGCAACGCGCTGTGTTTCTCGTGTTAAGTGATTTTTGCTGGCTGTGTTGCCTGCATGGTTTGGATCTGACTGACAGCTGCGATTCAACAGGTTATCCGATCACCGCAGTCTACAGCAGAGCCCGTCTGGCTGTCCATTCATCAGACAGACGCTCCTTGTCTGCCTTTGCTGCAGACATGCGCGTCTGTAGCCTGTTTGATAGTCGAGTGATACTGAATGGCAGCACTAAAGCAGCAACACAATGCTTTGTTAAACACGGGAACCCGATTCATGCACTTCTATTTCTTTCGTTCTCTTTTGTATTTACCTTAAACACGTAGGAGTTTATATAATCCCATGAACTTGCACAGTGATCCAGACTGAATGTCTCGGCTTGGAATAGACTTCATTCTAGCGCGACATGCGCCATGCAGCGCGGACTGAATGGTTTGGTTCCGCAGCGGCAACAAAAGCAACAGTTGTTAAATCCACCACTGACTTCCTCCTCCATCTCAGCAGCAGATAACCCACCCGAGTTGCTATTCTGGGAAGTTAGTCTGACACAGAGAAACGGATCACAGAGTGTGGACCGTGTCTGCCTCTCAGCTCGGCAATCGATTAGGTTACAAGGGTCCTCTTAGTTCTGAGGCTGTAGCCAGGTTATACTTTATGTGGCACCATTAAACGTGTCTCTCTACAGGGATTGCATCGCACTCAGGAACATGCAGCATTCAGCGGTTTTTTTTTTTGTTTGTTTTTTTTTTTTTTAGAGTAAAATGTCAGAGCTGTCTGGTGAATAATCTGTGTAATGACAGCACTGTTGCTACATGGAAATGTAGCTTTGGTATTTCTGGTGCAAATTCTTGTTACTTGTTACTGTGATGAGCTAAAACTGGATGTGTGGTCAATGAATGAATCAAATGCACTTCATATGCAATTTATACCATAACTCATAAGGTGAAAGATGACGATAATGATGATGATGCATCATCAGGTGATTATAAAACTCTAGGAAAAGGCCAAGTAGTAAAATTAGCAACCATTTAGCAGTAGGATACTATCACTTACAGTAATAGCACTTTTCTTGTCCAGCTAATTTCTGAGTCACATAAGACATAAATTAGTAGTCATGCACAAATATGACTGGACTCACAGAAACTGATAAAGAATAAAGAAATCCTTGCTACTGTTTTAGTAGGGTGATCTTATTACAGTTTACATGTAGGAGATTATGCAACACTAAAATATACTGTATGTTCCATGGAGCACTCGGCCCAGATGCGCCTGAATCTGCACAGGTGAAGCACAAGCTTACATATGCAAACTAAAATGTGATTGTTATTGTATGTTCAAGCTGGTATTAGTCAAACCAAAATGTATGCCTCTATTACTTTCACTCATTTCAACATCAACCGTATGTTTCTCTTTGTTTTCCTTCTTCAAAAACAAATACGAAGAATAATTGTGCATTTGTGGCTATTTTTTTCTCATAATTTATCAGTACTACATCGTCGCTGGAGCCATTCCCAGCTATCACTGAGGCAGGGTACATCCGTCACAGGGCAGCATTATACAGTAGAGACAGATAACCATTTACAATCACATTCACATCTATGAACAATTTAGTCACCAGTTAACCTAACTGCATGTTTTCAGACTGTCAGAGGAAGCTGGAGTACCCATAGGAAAATCCACACAAACATTGGGAGAACATGCAAACACCACGTAGAAAGGCACCTGGTCGACTGCACCTGGCCAACTGTCCTCTGTCCAACTCTGTTGGACAATCCAATTTAAATTAATGTATATGCATTCTTCTTTTTTAACCTATATAATGACACCTACGTTTGGTTTGGTATCAAGATTTCAGATAAAGAAATTTCTGCAATGACAGAAAACCAAATATACTGCAATACACATTCTTTTGAGAGTAGAGAGGAGTATTATAGTGTACTCATAACAAATTTTAAGCAGAGTGTAATCCATCATATTTAGTGTAATATGTTAAACAATTGCTAATATCAGCTTAATAATTTTAACTGCTAAAAACTTAATTTTATTTTTTTAAACTGTTAAGCATAGAGTGGCAGCATCTTCTGTTATTTCAGATAACAGGAATAATAATCAGCTTTGTGTCAGTAGGGGACAATGGCTTTTCTATAGTGTATACAATAATAATAATAATAACAATAATAATAATTGAATGTTTTAGTTGGTTTAAAAAGTGACATAGTTTCATCTTACTAAAGTGCATTAAAAAGGAGCAACACCCAGACTATCTCATGAGCTCAGTTTTCACTATGAGATTTCTGTCTGGAAACAGCTCTTTGAGATTTGAATCAGCCTGGTCATGTATGCACCACAAGTCAGCAAAAGAGTTTCTGTAACTGCATGGCCTATTTCTCCCCACATATGTATTTAGACACTTTAGATTTGAATGAACAGGTTTTGGAATATTACACTCGTAAAAAAAAAGCATTATGATTCATTTAAAAGGTGACATCATTGGCTTGGCTTCCAGCCAAGGCATTGATGATGATAAAAAGTACTAATATAATGATGTCAAAAATACACTATTACAAGCATAAAGTACATATAGTAAGTACTACTGGGAAACTGTGTTTTTAGTTTCAAAATGGCTCCTGTGATCAGTATAATATTATACTGTACACCACATTGCAATATTAGATTGTTTACACTATAATGCACCATTGTGTATGTAGGTAGTATTTTACTCTTTGTGACTCTAGCGGGTCACTGAAGAGCTACTTTTAACTGCCTTTTATGCAAATATTATTGTCACAAGCGAGTCGTTATGAGGTCAGTGGAATACAAAAGCAGAAAGAAACAATTGATATGAAATTATATTTTTTTTATTTGAATCTATTTGAAATATTTGTGAAATACTGCATAAGAGTGTAAAACAGTTGAATGTAAATGAAACCATCAGAGAAGTCTCAAGTGAAATATCTGTTCAAGTGACATTGCACTGAACAATGGATCTATTGTTTTTATTAGCATATTGCAAGTTTTGATATTGTGAAAAAATAAATAATTAGTTACTTAAATGCACATAGTAGGGTAAAAACTAACATATGTAAATGATGTCTGCGGTAAAAGACTGCTAAAAAAATTTCCACAACTTTCTATGCTCTTAAATACACTACAAAAAAGCACTTACATTAATTAAAATAAAATTTAAAATCTCATGTAACTGTCACACTTCTTGATAGCGCTCTCTGATAGTGCTTTGAATGTTTTTTTCCTTGACTTAGATTTTTGCTTGCCTGGTACCTCACTTATAAGTCACTTTGGATAAAAGGGTTTGCCAAAGAAATCTTTACTTTACATAAAATAAGAATCAAGTGATATTACTTTCTTTGGTGGACCGTAAGTAATAAATGAACTGAAACTTTTTTTTTGGTCACATCGTATTTCAGCAGGCTATGCATCTATTCTATTATAAAGCCCCAAACTTTATTACATTTCTCCAAAAATGGTCAAATTCTATTAATAATGCACCATTTTTCCAAAACATTATGATGATTTGATGAAATGATTTTGGGAGCCAAAAACAAGAACAGATGTTAACAGCATGCTACTGAAAATTTTGACAGTAGAATGTAATATTTTCATCTTTGCAGAAACGTACAGTGTAGGTATGTACAACAATGCTAGACATAATTACCATATATCTTCCTTCCCTGAATCCAACAACCTAATAACATAATGAGGAATGAAATCTACATTTGTCAATCTGGTTGCCCAATTTGTGAGTTAGTTACCCAGCTTTAATTTATGTTAATTTGGTATAATGTTGGCTAGCACCTAGCATTTTCAGATTTGAGTTCAGATGCTTTTAACAATATATATGATCTCTGCATGCTGAATAAGCTACATCTACATTACTATGATGATACATTACCAATTACCAACGGATTATGCTGCAGTATAGGGTGATTTTTGTGTTGCTGGAATCAATGCCTGAGGAGGAATGAAGGCTGGCAGTAAACTGGAGTCCAAAAAATATAAAAGCTTGTCCAAAAGAAGGTACAAATACTAAACCACAAGTCGCCATTCTATTTATTCATTTATTTATTATTACCTTTTTAGTATGCAATGGAAACACAACAGCAAGTACAACACAAACAGGACAAGGGCACAGACAGAACATATATGGCATATATAATACAGCGTCTGTATGTGTCCTTGTGAAATTGCATCAGGATAGCAGTTTGTGAATGGTGGGGAGGGAGGAGACATAAAAGGACAGATAGTATTAAAAACTTAAAAAACTATAAATATACTATAGAAATTTACGTTCTCCATCATGATGGTAAGAATAATATTAATAAGAAGAAGGAGAAGAAGAAGTAGAAGAACAAGATATCAAGAAGCAATTTAATATTAAAAAACAAACAAAAAACCAAACTAATAATAATATTCACATATACATGCATACATATCTAAGTTGATCTATATGAACAAATTAAAATAGTTTACTTAATATAAATATAAACAGATATATAATACATTTACACCTGCCATCACTTTACTATAAATATTAAATAAGATAACCATGTAACAAAAAATGGTGAGAGAAACATCAAAGCAATAATTATGGGAGATAAAAAGTAGTATAACAGTAGTGGAGAAGAGGGGAAAAGACTGATAGTACTGATAGCTTAGTATAAATAGCGGTGTGTGTATAGTGATAATAGTGATGTTTTAAATGGCAGATAAAAACAGGTGAGAACGATTTAAGAACAATAGTATTTGTAGTACAGGTGTTATAACACCATTGCCATAGTGATAATAACAATACAACAATTGTAATAATAATGATAGTTAGGAAGGTATAAATATGTGTTACTAAGGTGTGAAGTAGTTGTAAAAAGAAAAAATTAACATGTCATTAAAAACATGAAAAAATAATTATGACAGCTTCATAAACATAATGCAGGTACCCCTTTTTCCGTGCCTTGGTCAAATTGTCTCTTCTTTTCTTTCACAGTCTATGCTCAGTTTCACCCTTGTCTATATCATATGCAGAGATCAGTCTGCCTGGGCACCCAAATGCCAAACCTCAAACAGACATTTTCAGACATTACAAACCAAGGTATCCACATTGCACTTTGCTGCATTGAAAGTTTTGCACAATAGTTCAGAGTTTAATACCACAGTTTGTGGTCAGATGCGCAGCAAAGAGTCATACCAAAGGTTCAGATTTCTTTAATTTGTAATTTTTAAAAAAAATATGTATATTTTCACTATGACACCATGGGTTATAGTGTGTAAATGTATTGCAAAATTTGCATTTTTTTCCATTTTAAAATAAAGTGAATGGGTTTGAACACTTTTCAGTGTGACAAAACCTGGAATTCATATTTTCAATGTTAAATTTAAACAGTTAAATTAAATACAATACCTAATGTCTTATCTATTGTTTATGCATCTCGTTTACGCAACTGTCATAGGCCTAAAGAGGTACAACGCTTCCTTAGTTTATTTGTTGGTTATAAACCACTGAAACTAACACAACTTTAGCCACTACATTATAATAATAACACTACATTTGTAAAATCTGGAAAAGATTTAAATACAGGGTTGGTACTTGTCACTGATAATTCTTAATTTGTTACATTACTTTTTATCAGGTAAAAACTCTAAGTATTTCTTCTATCAGTGGCATGAAGGCAAGCAGTGCCTTAGTAATACCTGTCAAACAGCATTACTAGATGTAGCATTTGAACCAGTAAAACTATAAAAAAACAGTAGTGAAGGAAATACTAGTAAAAGCAGAAGCAGAACTACTATGAGCAGTGCAGAAGTACAGCGTTATTAGTAGTAGCAGTCATCGCTGACAGCTGTTGGTTTTTTTATGGGGTCACTCACTATACTCATTAAACTCATCAAATGTCATTTTCTTTACATGGCAGTTGTTCTGATGTAGTTTACAAGTCCTTTTTGTTATAGTGGATAATCTGATATCATGTAAGAAGTTCCTGATACCTGAAAAATGTTTTCATATGAGAGATTTTTATGTCCTCTGTGTAACCTCAACCAAAAAACACTGGTCATCTTCTATTAAGTAGCTGAATGGTTCCCCCTGGTGTCTGTATGTGGACAAAGGCTTTAAACCTCTGGAATAACTACAGCATAAAGTGGACTGTCATTTCTTGTTTGAAACAAATAGTTAGAACACCATGAAAACGTGGTGAACATAGTCATGATCTTCACGGAGAGATAATGCAAGGTTATTGCCAATTTGAATATATATATAAAAAAACTTAACACAGTATGGGAGTGATGAAGCAATCTTAGGGATGATTGTTACTTGTTGAGTTCCAGGAAAAGGAAGTGACAGAACTAACCCAACAGTTCCTCAGTGTGATGAAGCAGAAAACACTGTTCATTTAATGATCCAGTTACACAGGTAAAGCAGAGATCTAAGTTCAATTCAATTCAATTCAGTTTTATTTATATAGTGCCAAATTACAACAGAGCCATCCCAAGGCACTTCACATATTAAGCGTAGAACAGTACAATGTTATTTAAAGCAAAAAAAGAAACCTCTAGCAGAACCAGGATCAGGGTGGGGCGACCATCTGCCTCGACTGGTTGGGTGTAGTGTAGAGCTAAAAGAAGAGAGGACGAGAAAGGAAGAGCAGAGCAACAACAATGATGTACAGAACATAATCATGGGAGCGCACTTTGTGTGACCAGCTAGGACCTTAACCCTTAGCCACTTGGAGGAAGGACAGAATGAGAGAGAGAGAGAGAGCGAGAGAGAGAGAGAGAGAGAGAGAGAGAGAGAGGCACACAGCTTATGTGCTTGGGAGAGAGAAAACAGAAGGTTAAGGGAATTAAACTAAAATGAAATGAGTGAATAACATAAACTAGTAGTAATAGCAATGCACGCACAAACAACTGTGCAAGCTTCTACAAAATCATAACACATATTGCTAATCAATCAAATGCTTTAAAAAAACAACTGTCCAATTCTTCCTCCATTGTTTGGCCTAAAACCCACTAAAGCCAGAAGCATTGTTTCTTAGTGACCTCCTCATGTCTTGTGGTAGAAGAGATACAAATGATGTTCAGGTGTTTGCTTGACAGGATGTTCAAATTCTTGCAGACTATAAAGACATGCTCAGCCTTCCCAGGAAAAAGACAAATCGAACAGCATCATCAAATGGCAATGGCTTTGTTCTAATTTTCAAGTTGTTTCCTTGCAACTTTTGTTTTAGCTTTTTTTTTTACAAGCCTTGTATAATAAATGTGTTCTTGTTCTAGGAAGGCAATGGTCATGAATAAAACCTGAACAGTCTGCAATGTTATTCAAACATGTTCAGCAAAATTCCCTAATGCACTTTAAAAACAAAAACTTGTAAGCAGTGGTAGTTTGGGGCAAAAATAACAAGCCACATTCTCTGAAGGTTTTACTTCTGGACGGGACCGACAAAGCTTAGATATCAGGGACTGAGAGCAGGGGCAGAGAAGGGAACTGGGGTCAGGTAATCAGAGAGGTCAGACAGTACATCTGGGTCAGGGCTTGGTTCAAGGTCTGGGTTAGGTTCCAAGACAAAGCTGAAGAGTCGCTTCAGAGGAAATTTGCAGACAATCTGGCAGAGGGGCAGAGCACCGCAGACCTGCTTAAGTAGGAGCAGAGACAGGTTTTAGTGATCAGGTTAATTGGATAAGTACTGAGCAGTAAGAGAGTAAAAGAGTTTAATTTCTGTGATCTCCAATTAAATTACATCAGCTGTGTCATATCATGATGATGTACATTCAGGAGGTGGATAGTTATAATAGTTATAATGTGGCTCATGTGATTTGACCATAGACTGTAAAGGTGGAAGACCTGACAGCTTGCTAAAGTGAAGCCACTGAAGGTCTATTGCCTCCTACTGGTTGATTGCAGTACAAGTGATAAGCCCTGCTTTTGCCATTTTAATGAACAGGACATGAGGCAACACAAAAATCAAATATATATACACCTTTATACCTTACCAAGGGTTTCTGTCTTTTTAGTCAGGTATTATTATACTGAATTATGTGCAAGTTTTTTTTTTGGAAAATTTGTTTGTGGTAAGTTATTTCAACTAATGTCCAAATGGTTTGTGTAGTGACACTTTATATGAAGGGCAGTCTGGAGAGGTATTTGTTATATTTTACTTATCACACATTTCTAACTTCAAAGTGTTAATTTATTCATTCACTGATGAGTTTGTGTTAGGTCAACAGACTTGTTATTTTGGAAATTTTTGGTTTATATGGAAATGTGGCAACAGTTAACATGAATTAATGTTCTTTAATGATAGTGCTAATGGTATAAATTCAATTATTTTCAGGTACTCTGCAGCTGCATTGATTAAAAACTCTTAGGTTTTAAGAGGTTTTAAGTCACATTCAGAACATTTTATTACAGGTTTTTACCAATGAATGAGAAAACAACCAAGACACTGGTTTTCCCATTAATCAAAGGTAACACTGTCTCTGTAACTGGACGTACTGACAGGATGATTGAAAGCAACTGTTGGTGGACATCCTGCTGCTGCAGTCCTTATCACTTCTCACTGTCATTGTTAATGTATCTGGGTCTGGGCCTGTTGATGTTTCAAAATCAGTCTTAGTTTAATAAAACATTCAGTAGTTTACCAAACAGAACATTCTGTTAAATATATCATTTTTCGAACATAATCATTCAGACTTTTCACATTCCCAGCATAAATCAGTTTAATTTGGGCAAAAAACTAAAAAAAAAAAAACTAGCTAAACTAGCTACAGCTAACTGCAACTAAACTTGATTTTAAGGCAGATGCAGACATTTTTTCTTCTGAACAGGTGAGCACTGAGCTTCAGCTAAGGTTAGCTAACTTTTATTTATCACAGCTACTAGAAGTGATGGTCATTTTAAGTGTTTCAAATACTGGCATTTATACTGGGTGGGTGGGTATGTGAGACATGCAGCTGGTGATGTGATCCCCACTAGCACTAGCTAGTGCTGTCATGCTAACATTAAGTTCTAGGTAATACCTGAGGAGCAGATGACTTGGCTTCATTAGATGCCAGTGAGGGCACAACAGAGATATACATTGTCTGCAATAAGGTTATTGTTCAGAATCTGAAATGAGTTACAGCACACATTATCTTTTAAATAGAACAATATGTTATAATTGACCTGGAAAGTCATGTGCTGGTGTTTGCCTTCAGGAAAACGGGCTCAGCTTTGCACTGGCAAATGTACAATAGCCAATCATGCATCACGTTAACACTGACAGAATAATAGAACATCCGCTTCAGCTGCTTTATGATCTGCAAATGACAAAAACGCTGCAGATATATAACTGACCAGCTTCACATGCAGTGTAGGACACATCTTTGGCATTGTCAAAGTCACACCTGCCAATTCATATGAGCTTCGTTTTTGGTGTAAGGGCTACAATTAATATAGTATCTCTTAATATAATAAACTCCAATATGAATCCACTTTCCACTATGACCTCAATAGTAAACATATATAGGAATTATCACTGTTATGACAGTTTCAACAAGAACTAAGAAATTATAACCCCCCCAAAAGTAGAATTCATGGCAAAGCTGCTTACATTGTGCAGGTGTTCCTAATAAAGTGGCCAGTAAGTGAACTTAATTTTCAGGTTTTGTGTGTGTTTGTCATGCTAGAAAGGTACACATATGTTTGCCCACTATAGTGTTTATGCAAATTTATGCAAGAGAACTTGATTTTTAAATGTCAGAAATGTCAAATCAGACTCCCTGTTTCTTGCCTGTGTGTTTCTGACTAAGAAGGTAAATATGTAATGAGGTTTTCCTCCCGCGTATGAGCTGGACTTCTGTAGAAAAATCACACAAAAAGAGAAAAGTAAATCATCTCTCAGACTTTCTGTGGACACTTCCAAATGCTCTTGCAAGTGATACATACAGACATTGTCCATCCATAAAAGGACTTCCATTTTGGGGCAGCATGACCTCCTCTTCAGGTTAGCTGGGAAGTTTTTCCACTGCTGTGCTTGGCCAACTGGCCAATCATAACAGAGTTTGTACAGGGTGAGCGTACTCTTAAAGCAACAGGAGCTAAAATGAATGAATTGAACATGAACATGAATTTCAAAAGAATGCTAGGAAGAGGAATAATAACTAGGCCAGTTATTATTTTCTGTTTATTGTCCAAAACTATTTCACTGCAGCCACAACATAAAGATATACAGTAAACCCAAAATGATGAATAACACTCTTTAAACTCTTTAGCATGGCAAGTGAAGCTATGTTACAGATCATACATGATTTACTAGTAGTATAAACTTGTCTTGGTCAAAAGAAAGGTTTGGCAATGACTAATAAGTGCTACAACTCAAATAACTCACAGCTCAAACAAAGTTACAGCTTTGTTTCTATGTATTGGATAGAAAAGATAACATATACACACACAAAGAGACTGGAAAATGTCTAGTGTGATCTAGAGCAGATAAAGATATCACTAAGTCTGAAGCAGAGCGCCTGGTTCCTTTACCACAATCAATTTTCAGTTTCACACACATGAACAAACACTAATAGCTGCCTCAAGACCCTTTCACCTCAAAATGAGACTACTAGCTATACACCCACATGTTGGTTATTGCATGAAACTGTGGTGACTTGTCACAGCCTCCTCTACAACAGCAAATTATTATCATGGAATCATCCTTTTAGTTTAGAATTTTCAAAAGCAAGCAAATTAGCATACATTTTAGATAGAGGGTTGATTCTAATCAAATACTGTACTGCATTGAAAATGCAGTGTTATTAAAGATCAGAGGAGTTTTCAGTTAAGAGGACCAGAGCAACCAGTTGCAGTAATACCCACCAAAATAGGCATCACTGAAGGACAGTCAATTTAAAAACCTGGCAAATATTTATAGAAAGTTTGGTCTTATTACAGTATATATTAAATACATTACCTCTATTGAGATAGAGCTGTGAAATGCTTGTTAGCATTAATCACCCCGTTATTATTATTGTTATTATTGTTATTATTATTATTATTATTATTATTATTATTATTATTATTATTATTATTATTACATATTTAAGG
>OMLM01020213.1:88707-114780 GCA_900302695.1 Helostoma temminkii | reverse complement strand
AAAAGATTATCAACTTAAAATACCAAGAAGCCAAATCTCTAATATCAAGAAATGTGTGATATCCTGGTTGAAGCTGACAGAGGGCACTGGTGGTCTATCACATATTCTACACAAAAGTCCATTTAACTGTGCAGCACGTATAAAGATCTTGCAATGATTGCTGTAATAACACCTCACAAGTACACTCAAAAACACGCAGAGTAAAGCATTCAGATGGCAGTGCAAGCACGTTAATCCTCCTGGGTTTAAGGTTGTAACTGTGAAAGCAAAGACATCTGTGTTTAGGCCTGCACCACCAGTGGAGAATGATCTGAAAACCACAGCTGAATTTCACATTGTGTGTCCTGTGAACTATATGGTGCATTTTTGTCAAGGATATTATGCTGTTACCTGAAACTAGTTTAAAGAAGGCTGAAAGGACTTAAGGTAAAAACCCCAGATCAAACTAACAAAATTTTCATTTTGAATGATAAATGAAGCACATTTGCAGGTTGAATGTGCTGCAACACGCATCATAAAAATGGAGCCAACAGTGATGCAATCTTAACAGACAGTTTCCAACCATGCATTTCAGTACAATTGTGGGTGTGTGATGGTGGTAATCGTGGTAAGGAGGGAGTATTTGTATCTGTACATGTGTAGGCAGAGGGTTATTTAAGCTGCCCATTCACAATGCAGTTATTTAACCCTGTACTACATATGCGATATCTGGTTTATTATATTTGATACAAATAAAGTTTATGGTAATTTAGTGATCAAAAACATTTTTGTGTATCCAATATGATACAAATGGCATTACAGGGTTAAAGATGTAATGTGTGATACTGTTGTCAATCTGCTGGCCGGGCCTCTGTTTAATCAGTCACTGCTGATAATTTATAAACGAGCAAAGCCAGTCTATTTCTGGATTATCTCTGTTGTGATTTCACTATCTACGATTATCAGCATCGTGAACTTCTCGCGCTATATGCATGAACACCAGTGTAGAATTTCAAACGAGGAGAGTGTTTCAGACACATTAAAAGCTTAATAATGATGCAGAATTGTCGGAATATCCTAACAGGTAAGCAACGTACTGTATGTAGTAGCTGACATTATACACATAACATGCCACAGATCTGTGGGACAGGGAAAATATGATACATATTGATGATAGTTACATAAATGATAGATGATAAATAAATAAAACCTTTAATTTGAGACATGCTAGCCTTCACGACTACTTACTTGTAATACTATGGTACCACTTCAGTTGAGGCTGATGGTGTTCCAGGTGTGCCATTTTAAAAAAATGATAGATAGATTTACTAAACAAAACTGTTCTCCTGAGAAAAATGTCGGCGTTCATTCTTATAAAAACTGATTTTTAATGTTCAGTATCATTAAGTAAACAGTCCATAGATCACCTTGCAAAACACTAAAAATAACTATTCGATTCATGTATATGATTCCATTAAACGTTATCTTTAGTAATTTGCTGAAGTCATGCTAGCAATTAAAAAACCAACAGAACAACGTACTGTCATCAGAGGCACATTAATAACATGGGTAAAAATAATGATCTGTAAGGTAAGTAAGTAAGTAACTCATAATTTGCCACTGTTGACTTAGTGATACCATATTACAGGGGCGTTGCTACACATGAAGCTATACTGGGGCACACACCCCTACCCTGGCCCCAGCCACACCGTCTTTGTCCAGCCCACTACACTACAACAAGTACTTTGAAATAGCTACATAGTAATCTGTATTTAACCTTCAACATGAAAAGGCATAGGCAGTACATGCCAACAACAAATCTAGAGACTTTCTTACATTCAGAACAACAGTTCAGTTTTTGAGCATTAAACTGCAGTGCCTATTGTTTATTTTGGCAACTCGGTCAATCACTTGACTGTGACTCCGTTCTTCCCGCTTGTCCCATTGTGCACCTCAGCAGCGCCGCGAGTCGTCTCAACACACTGAATGACTTTTCACAACAAATCTATGTAATCACTCACGATTTTATGCTAATCTACATTCTGCTAGCTAGCTTGTTTGTTTATCAACTCGTATCTCCCCCGAACCCATCTCTTCTCTCTTCTTCCCTCTGCTTGGTTAGTTTAAAGAACTTTCTGATATCTACAGGAGGAGTCAGTAATGACTCAGGCAGTAACATCACCTGTGTAAATGTACCTTAGTTTTTTACTGTGTTTTCATTTCTGCTAAATGCACAACGTGCACTGACTAAAATTGTGTGTTACTGACTGCCTTCTTCTTTTCTGTGGAGTATACGTTTAATGAATGCGCTGACAAACAATAAAAGGCAACTGAGAATTTGTTTACTGGGGCACAACTGATTTATACTGGGGCACGTGCCCCTGTAAAAGTGGTCATATTACCTAAATATCTTTCATACCATTGCTTAATGTTGCCTCTGAATGCTTACTCCAAATAAACTTAACTTCTAAAACACCAGGTGAAAATACAAACCTTCATAGCTGAAAAAATTATTGTTTCCTTTGGGCAGAAAACAGGATGTTGTTTCTTTTACCCTTTTGCGTGTTTTTAATATGTGTATTTGCAATACACACGAATGGCAGCATTTTTGCAGCATTTATGATGTAATTCTTATAGAATATTGGTGATAACAATTATGTTTAAGGGATGTTGGTTACCTGTGGGCAGTTGGTCCTCCATGGCAACACCTGCATGGGTGGCTGAATAACTGCTCCCAGTCATCAGCGCCTCTCAAAGCCCCAGCAGGTTTTTACTGAATCTATTAACTGAAAACAAGAAGTCAATATACAGTAGAGTGCTCAACAGACCGATACAATTCAATAACAACTAAGCTACACATTCCACATTGTACACAGAGGCTGATTGTGATTTATGCTTAAATTACATCTGATTCAACTGGAATTCAATATCGGGTCACATTTAACAGCCTCCCTCTGAGAACATTAAGTTTCCCTTGTGGCCACAATATTAATGGAAGTATCCCCCAAAGTTATTTTGATCAATATGAAGACATATTAAGTATGTTTCGTTCTTATTTTAACAAATGTTTTATGTGTCTATGTTAACAGGCAGGCAGGGTGGTTATTTATGTTGCCGTGCGTGTGTATTTTTGTACTGATTCTGTCTATCTCCTGCAACTTCTGAAATAAAATGATAGTCTTTCTTTGAGGTTCATTTGGTGCTCTTTCATTCATTTTTCATTGGACGCAATTCATTCAGACAAACTAAAGTCAATAGAGTATTTCATTTACTCTCACTGTGTCTGCAGACCTTGAACTGTGAAATTGCAAAACAGCAGCCAGAGCAATGCAGAGACTTTAAAACATTCAAGAAGCAAATTTGCCTATGGAGTATACCCACACTAATCTTACATCATTAATTTATTCTGTTTATTTTGATGTGTAAATTTACATTTTGCACAGTGGCCTCCCCAAGAGCCCTCACCTGCACACATCATCAGACATCACACATCAGTCAATCATCCTTGACCTCGTGAAAAAATATTTTACTGATTGGAGAAAGACGTATGGAAAGCATGACACATCACCTGACTGCTGAATCTGTTTTACATCAGACTCCAATCACACGTGGCCTTGTAGTACTTCCCCAATAATTTAACCGCACTTTGATGCTTACTGTTTACCCAGGATTCATAACCATAGCTTCAGTGCCCCAGATGAGCTCAGTAGATTCAGATAGAGGATTAGATGGCAAACATTACTATGCAGAGGCAGCTGACAAACAGTTCATCATGGTCAAGGTCAAGAGGCTTTTTCAAAAAAGCATGAAAATATGTCTGCGCACTCTTTGTCTTTTTTATTTATTTATTTTGGCAGGTTGCTGAGTCTAGCCATGGCAGAGTATCTCACCACATCTCTGTCAGGCAGCTCTCGCAGTGTTCATGACTTGGACCCAGACTGATCCAAGCTCTCTGATGACAATATGACTATTTAACTTCTGTTGATTACTTATTTCCACCTCAAAGACCTTGGACTGTAATGGCCCATCAGAAGCATTACACTCCTCTAATGCTGCTAATACTGCACCTGATGCAGTATTTTAAAACAAAGTCACACTACTGCATTCTGTCATGATTATTGGAGAAGACTTTGTGACCAGTTAATCTAACCATGTCTCCCAGAAATCATATTTAAATACACAACTCATGTGCAACAGCACATATGTTTTGCCAAAGAGGAAATTGCCAAAAAGGCTCTTTTAGGTTGTAACAGATCTTTGTAATAGATTTAATTAGTAGAAGTTGATTTACTAGTGGATAGCAGGTGTACCAAAAATTACACTATAATCCAGGGTACACAGCAGCAGTCATATGAGTGATTAGGTTTAGGCAGCAAAATCACACAGGGTTAAAGGATAGGTTCACAATTTTTCAAGTGGCCATCAATCAAAAAAATGAAACAACAGGCTGCTGGCTGGTTGCAATTATTTCTTACTACTTATTTTCTTCTGTCTAAATGTAATTTCTGGAAGGTATGGTTCAATTAATCACTACTGCAGTAAAGTTGTACATTAAAACAAATATGCAATAAAATATTCTTTTCAGTGAGCACAACATACTTTTATTCCATTTTAGACAAAGAAGCTCAGACCAACATGCCCACAAAAGACATCTTCACTTTGTGTCATCAGACGTGTGACATACATTTGCTTATGGGTTGTTATCAGATTTGGGTCACAGTGGAGCAAAAATGTATTTAAGAGATTTGAAAATAATCTCATTTGGTATGCGTGAGACAGTTACAATAGCTCAGTGGGATGAGTGACATTGTTATACCATTGTTGTGTATCTGGTTCATCACAGCTCATATGTGGTAAATCAGCATGAGAGTGCTGCACCAGCTTGTAGTGGAACTAAATGAAATCAATGATTTTTATATGTAGAATAATGGAGTATTGTTTGTAAAAGCTTTTTGTAAAAACTTTTATTTTATTTATAGGGAATATCTGATACTGCAGAATTACAATAGTTTGTGCACATCAAAAAAGCTAAAAATCTAGACCAAATAGGAAATAGGAAATGAAAATATTTATCCAAAAGCTGAATGTGGAGTGTGTTTTTATATGATCAGAAGGGTGAAACATCCAAACAGTGGGCCTAAAATATAATAAAGGGGATTCGTCCTCCTCAGTGCTGAAATCTACACTTTTAAACACTGCCTGCAGGTTTCATTTACATTTTACCAATTTAAAATTATTTATTTTTTCTGTTTCCATTTAGATGTTTCTTTTCAGACTCTTTAAAATATATTTCAGTCCACCTTTGAGGTGGTGTGGTTCCACACACTCACTGCTTTGCTCTGTGTAGGTGTCAAGTCACACAGGTTAGATCCAGGGTTAGAAGAGTTGATGACATGTCTGGAGGTGTACATTTAGAGAAATCATGCTGCAACAACCACAGAAAATTTATGAAGTGGGGGTGTTTACAATCTGTGGACCACCATTTCCCATACAGTAAGTGTCTTATTTTCCTTTTTACACAAATGGGAGATATACTGTGATGACAAGTGAAACCTTCTCATGTTCTCTTCACGCCCCCTGCATATCCTCAGTGGGTTTGCAAAGTGATCATTTGATCAGAAAATCAGATGAAAACAGCACCTAACATATAAGAGATTTTGTGGTCTGCAGGCACAGCGTATGTAAAGGGTGGATGGGGGATCACATTATCTTTGGCTGTAGATGTAAATTAAAGTAACAGGATAACTGATAATAATATATTATACAATAACATGTTTCTTCATTAAAAACAACTACAATGTGTCACATTTTACTTTAGAAAATTTTATTTGAAGGTCTCTGTGCTGTGCTATGTCTGTGGTCTGAGCTGTAATGGATTAGCAGAGAAATATTGATTTGTACAGAGATAATCTCATTAATGGTTACAACACTCAAGGTGCTCAGGTAATCTTTTCATTACATTTGAGTAATCTTAATCTGGGTGAGCTCATTCCTGGATTTTAGCATGTTAATCTGATCACTATCTCTTTTAAAGGATTTTTAGAGTAGGTCTGATGCCATGACAACAATAGTTAAGAGTTAAGCATGAAACCCCCCAAAATGGTCAGTGTAGGTGTTGAGAAGGTTTATTCACTTAGTCACTGTGTGCAAAAACCTCAGGGTTTCCTGCGCACTTCCTCTAATAATACGTTGTTTCACACAAGCAAACCCACAGACTCATGACAACCAATATTTCCTCTAGCTCTGTAACTTAGAAACCAGCCCTTATACAGTACCCTCATTGCCCTGCATTACTTTAATGTAATCGTACTAAAACAGTAATCTAACACATTTCATTAACCAAAGCTACCCAGGCCTTACAATACAGTAATTCAAAGTGCTGCATCTCAGGGGAAAAACTAAATTCCTCTACAGACCCATAGTTCCTGCTACAGTATGCAAATAAAGGAACCCTATGCTTATATTTGCCAGTAAAATCAACATACCTGCTCAGGAATTGTTGACTACATGATGCCAGGTCTCACAGTTTATCTGATCTCAGGTAATGGTACTGTAGGACAATATATATTATGTCAAAACAAACACAAGCCAGACAAATGAACTGTTGTTTGTTAGTGATAATGCTTCTGCTAAACACACTTCCCTCCTGTTACCTACCAAAAATGTTGCTTAATGCTGCAGCACATTAATACCACTTTGGGTTTTATAAAATAAAATAACAAAATAAATAGCGTAGGACAGGGAGGAACTATAGCACAATAAAACTTTTATTGTGAATTAATATAGAAACCAATCAAGTCCCCCTTGAGCAAGCATTTAAGTGACAGTGGAGAGGAAAACTCCCTTCCTTCTTTTTTTTAAAAGGAAGGAAGAAACCTCCAGCAGAACCTGGCTCAAGGTGGGCGGCCATCTGCCTTGACTGGTTGGTGTGTGAGTAAGCATAGATGGAGCAGGGCATAATGTTGTAGGACAACAGCAATGACATTAACAGCACAAGGGTTGAAAAGCAGGGTGAAACAGCAACTACATTCAGTTTATATAAAAACAGGAAAAGCTCTCCGATAAAAGTATGTTTTCAGAAGTGATTTAAAAGAGCTTACTGAGTCAGCTGATCTAATATTCTCGGGCAAGTCATTCCAAAGCTTTGTGGCTCTGTCACCTCTAGTTTTTAGTCGTGTCTCAGGAACACACAGAAGTCCTCTATCTGAGGATCTCAGGCTACGTACAGGTTGATATGACACTAGCAGTTCAGGTAAATAGTTTGGAGAGAGACCATGTAGAACTTTGAAAGTCATTAGTAAGATTTTAAAATCAATTCTGAAACATACTGGGAGCCAGTGCAAAGAGGCAAGAACGGGTGAAATATGATCACTTCTTCTAGTTCTGGTTAAGAGTCTCGCAGGTGAGTTCTGCACAATCACAAAATGATGAGTTTGGCATTTATTTGTAATATAGATTTATAAATAAGTCAATTTTCTGTTTGTCTGTCTTTTTGTTGCTTATAGAATCCATGATGGGACAACATCCATGGCTGAAAATTGGCACACTGGGTCTCATTGCTGTCTGACCAACCTAGCCAAAAATAGGGCCCCATGTGCCTCTGCAGGTCCGACCATTCATTTTCATGACAAGTTTATAAAACAAAAGCTGTAGATCACCCCTGAAAATGTGGGAGCTGGTCGTATCAGAATTAAGCTACAACTTCCTATAAACTCCCCCCGAGCTTGAAGTAAGAGCCATACATTTTCAGGTTTAGCAAAAACTGGGCTGGGTTAACTCAGAATATATGTGCCTCCTCCAACTGTAAGTAGTAGTGCTTCCTCTGATGCCTTTTCCTAAATAAATGCAACCTCCAACCTGTTGGCCTCTTTCAGTCAAAAGTAGGAAATTATGTGTATCTAACAGTCTTAATGTGTTTATATTGCAATTTGTATTTAAAGACAATTTTATTGATTTCAGAAGAAACTAAACTGCTTGTAGTTGCACTTTGTGGTTGTCAGTTTTATTAGCTTCCAAATAAACACAGCAACATCATTTTATTCAGTATTGTTATTATGTACTTTTGTTCTAAATTATTATTGAAGTCCCACACAAGACGAGGTGATTTGGCTAGTTTGTAATATCTGCAAATAAAATTTTGTGAGAGGTGGTGGTAGGGCTGCAAAATACAACACAACAACAACATTGCTGACAGTAATAGGTATTCATAGGCAGTCAGTTGTGTAAGTCACTGACAGGCAGATGGACGCTGAGCTGATCAACACAAAGAAACGTAACAAACAGAACGGAGTTGGTCCGTGCTTGTAATATCCACTGCGACTACATCTCCAGAGAACCTCTTTCCAAGTAGCCTGTTTAAAGCAGCAGAGTTTGTTTTCACTGCAGAGTGTGTCCGTGTTGTCAGTAACGTTACATTATTCTCGCAGAGCAAAACAAGCAGTTAGGAGCAATAGAGCAAGGGGAAATTGTCCTCTAGTTTATCATTCTTAGATGGTATTGGTCTCTCTGACAGAAAACAAATAGGTTGGCCAAATATAGTTGGACTACCCACCCAAGTAAAGCTTATGTGTGGGAAACTCTGCAATGTCAGAACAATGTTTAAGTCAAGGCTGATGCCTTGATTGTGGCAAAGTGGCGAAGTATATTGGTGTCTTTTTTTGGCGAACATGTGTTTTTTGTTTTTGCACTGGACAATTGAGCTTCGTTGTTAACTAATGTCGATTTTACCATGCGATTTTCCTGCTGATGGTATTCTGTCACTTTTTTTTTTGGAAAGAAGTTGAGTGGACTCAATCATATTTTTTGTTTGGTCTTGTTAGCTATTAGTTATGCTACAGTATATTGCCCTGACCACAGTCTAATCAGGCAACAATGGGCCTTTCTTGTTTTACATGTTTTTGAATAACAGAAAGACAAAAGTTATTTTCAAGCAAAGTTTATTGGGATTTTTTTCCTTTCTCCAAAGTGGCAGCAATACACTGCTGTAAGACACAAAGTTGTGTTGAGAACCATCATGTGAACCTACTGGAAGATCTACTAAAAGCAAAAGGGTTGTATAAAACAGCTTAATAATAATGTGATCTAACCTATTCACAAGGTAAAATATCATAATCAATTAACATTAAAACAAAACAGCTTGTGACTGTCACAATTTTGTGTTATGTAAAAGGACCCAGAATGCAGTCAGACATGGCAGGTGAATATAAAAGGATTTATTGAAAACATGGTTTTAAGTAGATGAGGGGTCACAAACTTCAGAGGTCAGAGCTGTTATCAGGTCTGGTACAGAGCACAGGGACCAGGGCACAGGGGACAGGGGACAGGGGACAGGGGACAGGGTGGCCGGAGAATAGCAATAGTTTTCACTGTGCTTACAATCTGGTGATCAGCAAGGAGCCACAGACCTGCTTATATGGGGAAGATACTAGGTGTTAATAATTAGGCTTATTAGCAAGAGCAGTGAACCAGACAGAGAAAGCAGAGACAGGAAAGTGACCATATAAGGAATACAGGCAGGCTGCCAGGGTTGAAAAGGTGAGTGGAGCAGACTAGAGAGAGAGAGAGAGAGAGAGAGAGTGGAGTAGGTGAGAGTAATCAGACTCGTAGGGTGAGCATAGTGGACCAGGGAGAGAGTGAGAACAACAAATACCATATAAGGCAAAAGGGTACAGAGAGCGAGTGTGTATGTGTGTCGAGAGCATGACTGAGGGGAAGTGGCCAGGTGGATCTGTATAAAGTGTAAATGAACAGGAAAGAAAAAACTAGGACGGAAACTGAAATTAAATAAAACCAAGATATAGATCATGACAGTGACAACATTGATTTTAGCAAAAGCCCATAACCACAGTGGAAAGTAAACATGTAAAGTCCAACTCAATATGGGTTGAGGAGCTGGACCGAGCAGTTGGCGGCAGACATCAAAACAATTCTAAGATCTCTTTAAAAATTACCATTAGTGACTTAGTATCTTTAGAGAATAGATGTGACTAAATAAATGTGACTGCTAGAAACAACATTAAAACATTAATTCTGTTACTCATTCTTTGGTACAGACTACATAGGTCTTTTTCACATCTTCATTCATATGATTCGAATCCATAAAACAAACCTGTTCCTTTCATATCCTGGTGCAGGGTTAGAAATTCTCCATTACTGATGCAATGCCAACGTCAGGATACCGCATGCATGACACAAATAAAAAGCACAGATATTTTCAAGTGGTGCATTTGTAGTTGTGTTCTATTAACTGTTGAATGGTAGTAAGTCTCTCCTGACAGAATCAGTTGCTAATAGACATAATCTCACTGCTCACACTCCTAAAGCATAAGTTGGAGTGTTTTCACTCTGGTCATATGACTTTTTAAGATTTTTCATGGCATTGCTGCTGTGAAGTATGGTTGCATGTCATGTTTATTCTTAGCGCAACAGACGACAATTGTTCTGGATTCAATAGTCTTTTATGAATACAACATCCATAAAGAATTTAGCCACTATACTGAACAACTGAAGTGATTGTGATAAAATAAGCTGTTGCTGATTATAAGAAAAAAAAGAAAGATTAAAAATGTCATAAGAGTATCTTGATGAGTACTTAAACTGAGTCATATTGTAAGGGAAGCAAAATCTAGGGGGAGAATATGATGTCAGAGTGACCAGTGAGATTAGCGTGCTTCTCGAGCACATGGAGAAAGAAGACCTCATGAATTAAACTTCTGTCAGTGGTGATGGGAGAGAAATTGAGGTTCCTGAGTTCATCTTTGATGAAAATGTTACCATTGTTCATCACTGACAATCACTGACACACTAATATGTTCTTTTTAATATTTATCTGTTCTTCTGTGAAACACTAGAAAATCTTTATGTACTAAGAAAAAAAATCTGTGAAAAATGAACAATCTTACATCTGAATATTAGTCAACAGTACAAATCAATTGGATTCCCACAGAAAGGGCTGTAAAAGTATCAGCTTTCCTCTTTTTTGTGTCATGGTCCAACTGCACATATGCCACAGCTGTCAATGTTGCTTTGAGGTGAGTAATGCAGCATGCTTGTCTCACATTAGCACACACCTTCTGTCTCCTTTATCCTGCTCAGACAGATTACTATAGTGTGTCTGGTGTACCTTTCTCTCCACGGCACTGTCAGCTCTGGTAATTGACTCTTGCGGTCTCCGCTGAGCCGTCCACTACATGGCCTCTCAGGCTCCACACCCAATTACAGGCTGCAGCTCTCTGACGGGCTGAGGTTGATGACTTGGGGGAGGAAAGAGGCTGAGGGTGGTGGAGTGCAGGATTATTAGTCTTTGATGTGGAACAGAGAGCGAACTGAATACATATCAGCACACCTAGTATATATAAGTGGCATACTTCTATAAAACTATTAACTTATTAATTTGGTAAAGTAGCTGCATCTTTGGTGCAGGACCAATAATTTCACGCATCTGTTACACCCATGATAAACTGCTGACTTGTTAGTTTAATCACTTAGTTGGCTCACTGTGTGCTTCCGTCTAAGGCAGCAGATTGGGTTGAAGAACAGTTCACTCTTTAGCCTACACCACACAATGAGAGGTATTTCTTTTTGGCCATCAGACACAACTCATTGGTCAAAATGTTTGTGATAAGGTCTCATTACACAAAAAATACTCATAGTTACTATAAATGTAGTAATCCAGAGTTTAAATATGGAAGTTCGGTTGTAAAATCAGATAATAGGTTATTTTACTGCATAACTCTACTGAGTTGATAAGCTAGCTAGTGTTTACTGTTTTGTTAAAAAAGGTGTGCTTCTCTCAGGCCTCAGTAAAATTATATTGCAATTACAAAAAGCGCAGCATATATGTAGTTAGAATATCTGCATGTAATCACATAATCATGATTACATGTAATTAGCATGTAATCTTGCACTAATGTAGCTGCACAGTTAATGCATGTTTGCCTAAGAACTGTGAGTTTTCAGAATGAAAAGCTGGTGCTTTCTCATACCATGTCTTCTACATGATATCAAAGAAACAAGCTAAGTTGAAATATTGACTTTTCCAAAAACATTGCTGCAGTTGAAATGTCTGTTCGGTCACAGACTTCACTGACACAGTCGATGTGAACAGTAACATTTCAACACCTTGGGTTGCCAGATATGAAACAAATTAGCAGCTGAACACAGAATGCTGCAGCAAACTAACAAAATCAACAGAGATAGATTGACCTAAAACCCTTGGCATTCTTCTAAAAAGCTTCATGACCAAAAGAGGAATTATAAGTGAATACTGACGGCACCTTTAAAAGATGGAAACATCTTAGAGCCCAGACAGATTAGATTAACATAGAACCTGAGTTGGCTAATTTTCTCATAAACAAGTAAGTGCTTAGCTTTTTCAGCAAACTTAGCTACATTTAATTCAATACAGTAACTAGTGCATTTTAAGCAATTTGAACAATCAGGTGTGTGAGTAGCACCTAGTATTGGCTGATGTAGTCATGCTAACATATGTTAATGTTAACTGTTATGTCACTGATATCAGCAGACTGGCCATGACTGTCTACTCTTTCTTTAAAAACCAGTGTGACAGAAATACAATTCACCCTCTCTGAGGAACAGCGTGATACTACTTTGAAATAAAGGTTACGTTATTAATATGTTATCTGTTATATTGGTCAATATGTGATTAGGGTTTGGAAAGTGGCAACCCCAACTTGGAGCAGTGGCCATTTGTTTTCAGGTTAACAGACTTAGCGTTGGTCACGGTACGAGCTAGCCTGCTAATTACCACTAATTTGATTCTTAAAAATTCCACAATCTGGTTTATAATTTGTAAACAATAGGAACACTGCAAACACGTACAGTAACAGATCAACTTACAGTGTAGGACTCATTGCCACTACCATTAAAGTTTAATGATGCACTAATCTCACACTCAGTTAAGGTTCAGCATCTCATTCTTGCATCAAAAATGAATCCAAATGTGCTGTTATTCACAGCTACTATAACACAAGCTTCACTAGCACCCTGTAACACAGGGGCAAAAACAACCAAAATATCACTTTAGCCTGTAAGATACAGTATGCAAGCTGCTGATTGCACTGAACATTACTATTTCTTTCTGTACTGTACCACTGTCTCAACCTCCATCAGACACAGTAGAACAGAGATAGAGAGTGTGCCTGTGTGTGTGATGGGAATGTTTTTAGTTAAATACTTGTGGGGTCTAATGGTGCACCTAAGATGTGCACAAACCAATTAGCTTGGCTGACCTTACAGATGGTGTGCCAGTCTGTCAATCTTTAAAAAATGGGGGTGAGAGGCAGCGCTTATCTCCCCTTGACTGTTAAAGGGGTCAGATGAATAGATGGATGTAGCGATAGAAAGATGTTATTGATGGGAGGGTCTAGCTGAGTGGAAAGGTCAATAAGGAAAAACCACTAGTGGCACCAGCCCTTAAGGAAAAAAAAGATCCAATGAGGCCAATTGTATCAGCGTGTAGGGAAGGAAATCACTGTTTTCTCCACCGGTGCTACTATTATAATTCACTGGATGGAATTTCTTGAAATTCCTGTTATTACCACCACCGCAGTACAGACTGCCGGCAAATCTGACATTACTTTCAAATATTTTGAGCCAGCCCAAACAGGGGCTTATGAAGGGCTTAAGATGATAAGGTACATAAGAACTTTTTATAATTGTGGTTTCAACTTTTTTTCTTTTTCAGATCATAGATAACATTTCAGTGGGGGTATAATCCCATGAAAGAATAAGGTTGTTCAAGGGGTCTTTAGTTAGATTGTGGAAGTCTGTGCAATTGTAATACTCTAGTTCCAGAGGCTGCCAGTTTCTCTAAAGGAAAACTTCATTCTAAAAAAGCAATTTGTTGTAAAACTGTACAGCTCATTGCTTGAGTTTAAACATCCCTGATATGACAGGTGTTAAGGCAAATAACCCTTCAGAAGTTTTCTTTAAAATACATACATCTATGTGAAATTGGCTTTGTATTTGCAGCTCCCTTGCTTAGGCCCCATTGTTTTTCTCCAAGTGCAGAGTGGCTAGCTGGTAGTGCTAACATTCAGCTAAAGTAATAATACATATCCATTAACTCTGCTGTTGTGGAGGAACTAAAGGCCAGTGGGATTAATTCTTCGACATGGTTATTGTCCACTTCACCACTATGAAAGACAGGAGAATGGTCTTCCTCTTCCAAAAGGGTGACTTAAATACGCACAGTCTTCTCTCTCTGCAGCTTTTCTATAATTGAACTGTCCTTAGCTGTGTGTGGAATATCTGATGTGCTAATATTGTTTGTACCTTGCTTGGGAGGAATTACAAGCATGTGTTACTCGGCTTAGGTTGTTGTTTTATTGTTGTTGTTTCCACACAGAATATACTTCATAGCTGTCTAGGTCTGGGTTGTACTTAGGTCTGTAAATAATAGTAGTATTTATAGGCACGATTATCATTAAATTATCATTATCATAAAATAGAAATATTGACACGATTAGCAAACCACTACATCAGTCTAACCTACCCATTCTTCTTCTAGCTAAGTGAACAAAACTTTACTAAGTCTCTATCGCTCTTGTTCTCCCAGGTGCAGCCTTTCCCTGAAGGCCTCACACAGACTCTTTGCTCATTGATCACAACTCTTGTCAAAGGTGGAAGAGACCAAGTCATGGCAGAGTCATTGTCTCTGTCCTTATTGTTGGCACATGATGTATCACTGTTGTCCTGGTCTTCCTAGAGATGATGGTACATGTGTTTCTTCATGGCTAAACTCATGAAAACCAAAACTCATTAATACACTACCACAGTTACACACCAAGGACACATGACAGTGGAAACACTGGAAATTTATGTGGAATACTTGACTGCTAAAGGTCATCACTGCAGTGAGATAAACTGCTGTACAATGCCTGATATGCCTGAAATAAATTATATTCCTGCTTTAACATGAAGATCAGAAAGAAGCTTTTTGTTCTTTCCATATACATTCTCAAGAAAAACAACAAAGATAAATTCATAGATAATTTTGTGATGTGCGAGTTTGTTATTGTGTTTTTAATGTTTTGTTTGTTTGTTTGTTTGTTTGTTTGTTTGTTTGTTTGATTGATTTTTCTGGGACATTATTAGCCTTGGTTCTGATAGACAGCCATGGAGAATTCTTGGATTTTGCCCTTACTGTACTTGTTCTGCCATTTCAAAGTCATTCTGACTACTGAAACACTAAATGACCCTTATGGAACCTGTATTGACTGTGATTATAATGAACCTCCCTACAGACCAAGAAAAAACAATTCAGCACTTTTGGTTGAATCTAAAATGAAGAAATGTTATAGATTTTTTTTTTTCATTTTAAGGCAGTGTTGTGGATGATAAAATGTGAGGGTCGAATCTGTCAGAAGGGGGCAAAACTCAGCACCATCATAGAGAAAAGGAGATGGTTGCTCCTCAGTGAGAGCAAGCACATACTTGTTTTGTAGGGACGTAAGTTTGCCTTCTGTAAACACCAATGCCAGAGCATCATAGGTGAGCCACTTACCTATGCATGTCCAAAATGTTTAAAACACCTCAAACTAGAATGACTGTGACATTTTAGTAACCTACTAAAAACTACTGGAAATAAAGACAATGACAAATTGTGAGTCTGAGTTGATATAATGAACATTATTTAAACAAAGATATTAAAAAAAGAGTTTAAAAAAAGAGTTACTTCTGGGAACTAAGTAAGTAATAATGAGAGAATGGAATTAACGTTGGTGTTTGTCGAGGATGAACATCACGCAAGTGACATTTAACTCACCTCATTACTCATTTTCATCAAAGTGTTGTATTCAGTTAAACGGAAGGTCATGTTTTTTTTTTTTTATATTGTGAGCAAGATCAGAAAAAAATATGAGAAATGTCTTTGTATTAGTAATACATCAGTAGCAACTTTTTTATTTCTTTAGAAAAACGTCAGTTAAAGGTAGATCAGGGATTAAGTATTGATAATGCAATTCAGGTTTAGAAACCTGGCATTTAAAAAAAATGTTAAATAATTTGCCCCCAGTAACCACCTACTGTATGTGTGTTGGCAATGAAATGTGTGGGTACCAAGAGTGAAAGTGCATGCCAGGCTCAGTTCACACTGCAACATCAAAAAATGGTGATATCAAACAATACAAGATTACACAAAGCAAGGACTATAAAGATGTGACTTGATGAGTTTGGTGTGGAAGAACTTGACTGGCTCACACAAATGATGTCAACCATTAAATAGGCACAAATTTCCAGAAAATCCTACAAAATCTTGCGAAAAGGCCCTAAAAGAAGAGCAGCAGCTGTTATAGCTGCAGAAAGGGTAACAATTTCATATTAAAGTATATGTGGTGCAATACTTTTGTCCATATAGTGTACATGTGTGTAGAAATTGAAAGTACAACAAAGGAAGACATTATATTGTAGTTTATATTATCTCAACAAACCTCAACAAACTACATCAGGATATTTTAAATAGAATTTATCTCAGTTTTACAGTACAATATTAAACTTTTAAAGTAAAGTTTTTATCCTCTTTTTTTTGTCTGCTTTGCCTATGTTTTGTGACTCCACAAAGAGCCACACCCCTCCATGGCAAATAAATATGTACTGTTCAAAGATTTTGTTTCAAACTTCTGGATGCTAAAACTCATCCTAAATGTGTAGCATTAGTGTAACAATATGTGGTACTGCGTTGGACATTGAAAAATTTCTGGTTGAACTGACAATCTGAAATCATGGCCTGTCTTCCTTTGCTTCCTGCTGTAGCTCACCTTAGCTCTTAAAGAACTGAGAGCATCATAGCTATTCACTGCTATGAGTTTCTACAAGAAATAAACGGTCTTAAAAAAGCCAGGAGCCCTGACTGTCTGTGGTAATACAGCATGAATTTATTTATAGCATGAAAAAAGAAACACAATCCTCAAAGCATGAGTTGTCAAACATTGTTAATGAAGAAAATATAAAATCAAAAATTTCCAGTAGGTCAAATAAAGCTCAATTCTAAGCAAGCTACTCTCTTAGTAATCTTCTTTTGAAGACACTAACTATTAAAGGAAAAAACAAGTATGAACGACTGGTGGTAAGAGCGAAGCCTTGTGAAGCTGGCCGTGCTACTGAATTCCTAAACCCAGGCTGTTTATGGTCTTTGCATAAAAAATGAGCAGCTTGGAAACTACCCAACGCACTGCATTTTAAAGGCAAAATAGAAACAGAAAATGCTGCGGTCTTACAATCAGCTCAGAGGCAAGAATATACTTAATTTATTCAGGGAATGTTTTAGTCCATAATGTGTACCACTTCACTGAAATGTCCCTGTATTTAAACTATTACGGGTAAAGTGGAATATAATGTTTCTATTTTTTAATTTGTTGGGCCATGTCCTTGTTCAGTACAGTTTTGTCACTGTATAACTCATGCATTCCTTGTTTCTTTAAACTACATGTACTGCATTACTCTAGATGTATTGGGTATATGGTTTTTGTGGACAAGCTGAACAAAATGCCTACATACAGATGAAACTTCTGTCTGGAGTCACATTGCCCACTATCTGACTGGTCACTGGTGCAGGTGCGGTGTAATAGGAAATTTACCAACCAACATACTTATTACTTAACAACAACACAAGTAGAATTTAATCTCTAATATTATACTCTAAATATATGAATATTGTTTTATTTTTTGTGGCTTGTGTGTCTAGTGTTAGAAAACACTGCTTTGCTTTGTATTAACAAAGAGAATGACATGTTCATGATTCATTTTTGTGTTTATCAGGATCACCAAATGAAAGTCCAAATTAGCCTGATAATGTGTATATGAGTGTTTGTTATGTGTCTGAATTCTTCCCTCCTTTTTGGGACACTAGGAATCACCAAGTTTGAGATTAAAGAGATCTTCCCAAGAGTCAATGTACATAGCACTAGTGAATTCTGAGATAGTGATGGGGTGACTGCAGCAACAGTAGCACCAACAAACCATATTGTTAACATGTCATGATTTACTGTAAATCTGATATTATCAAGGCCTTTACAATCAACATTTCTGATATTTTAATGAGACTGCCACCAGTTCCACTTTGCCCTTTTTGTCTTCATGGAACACTGACTTCCTTTTTCTATGCTGTATTGTAATTTTCTAAAGTGTATGCAAAATGTGTGTAATATACTTTTAGCTTAATATAGCTTCCTGGGACTGAAATTGCAATGGAATTGGTTCTACTCCTTCAGAATGACTCCAATCTTTCATTTTCCAAGCAAACACAAAAAATCATATTGCCTGGCTTGGCTGCTGCCAGTATGATTTGTGGTAGAAATCTCCAGATATCTATGTTGTGCACTGGTTATGATACTTTCTGGACATCATACGCCAAGCTAAGTAAATAATATTCATCCAAGGACAATACATTGTTAACCCTGATATAATGTAATTCTAACTAATTGACTTACGTTGTGTACACATTATATGTAGAATTGCTGGGTGATGGAAGGGTGGGGTGAGATGGGGGCAAGGAGATTGTCATTTATCAAAGAGAACTATTGTTGAATTCTAACTGTTGAATGAATGTTGTCATTATTGATATTTTGTCCTGTTAACAGTTTATTTAGTCACTCTTACTTGTTAGTTAATGGCATCATGCCATCCAGAGAAATATATACTGCAAACATGCCCAAAGGGCAAAACATTACAAGGCCCTGTCAAAAAGACAAGAGGAGAGTCTTGTATTAATAAAGTTAATTTGCAAGACACACAAGAGAAATTATTAGGCTAGTGTTCAACTTTGCATAAATTAATATCATATTAAATGCAAGTTATCTTTCCTATACATTAATATATATATATATAGTGACCTACACACTGTCACTGAATGCACCAAAAGTGGTGGTGACAAGAGATGCTAAGGCTAATAGAGGAGCAAAGATGTAAGATCAGCCAAGCCAAGATTTAGAATGTGGTGCCTGAACAAATACAAAGTATTCTGAAAGCTTGCAGAAAGTAGCTGCTTAATATTTTTGTAGTGGGAATTTGTTGCCACTGTATCCTTCATAACACCATCAAACTATTTTTTTCTATGAGACAGCTGGGTAAGTCTCTGAAGGCCACGCACTTCTTCTTTCAATATGTGCCAGGAAGGCAAAGAGGACATCGCTTCACTTTCCAAGTCCGCAGGTTGCCAATATCTGCTTTGAGGGTGCAGATGAATTAAGAACTCTTGTGTGGCAGAAGACACTGGAACTTGGCTTTCCTTCCTGAGGTGTATGAGTGAGTATGTGGTGCAGAGAAACCCACTTCTGAAACCTGCATAGCTTTCTATGACACTGTTGGAGGAGCACAGCAATTTGGTCCACAGTGAGCTGCAGAGTGGCTGTAGTAATTTTCGAATCTCGGACTAACTTTTATTACCATATTTCCTTTTTGTCATGACCGTTAGGAGTTAGTTTTTTAATCACACTGTGAAGACTGAATTACAAGGACTAACCTCTATATTCAAGATGTAGCAGGCTTGTTACACTATGTAATCTAGTGTGTACTGCACGACATTGTCTTGGCTTCTAGCTACACTGGAGAAACGTTTCTTATTGTCTTATAGTGTTTGTCTAGTCAAACAAGGCTGAATATTTTAAATTCATGATTGACTTTAAATCCACTGACAGTGGAGTCTACTTTGTGAATGTTGAGTGCCAGCATGACATTGCATTACAGAACATTTGTGTTGTAGTCTTACTTTGTTGGTTATATTTTAAAGGAAGAACTGCTATTTGAGTGCTGGCCACTTGGGGGCAGCAAGACAAACTATAAACACATACTGACGTTGTGTAATTCGGTGCTGGGTAGTATGTAACAACTGCAAGACTGAACCAAAACAGTTAAAATGAAGACAATAAAACTGAACGGCTGTGAGGCTAAAATGAATAATCTTATCAATTTGTGTAGACTCATAGCACCAATCTTAACTGCGTGTCTTTAACTACACAAATTGATAAGATGATTGGTATTGCAGCTTTAATATCTAAGTTGTATCAAAGTAATGCTTTGATGAAACTCACTCTTAATTTAGATATTTTGAAAAGAAAGACGTGTGCTTTTTTTGCACCAGATGCAGTGACATTTGTCGCAACCAAAACATGATATTTATGCAGGATGCAAGATCACTGTGTTTGTAAATGGCATTGCCGCCACTCACAACCATGCAATAAGCTGTGATACACTCTATCAAAGTAACATCAGTGCTTTGGGCGAAAGCCACCAGGCTGCTCTCTGAAATGCTGAGTGCATTCTTGAAATAACAGCAGGTCTTTGACATTTACCCAGATAGGGACAGACAATGCTCCTCACTGAAACTATCTGTGGGGCTTTTGCTTAAAGCAACACAACTACGAGTTGAGAAGTAAAATAATCGTTCATACATGAGTCAAGGCTGTTAGAGACTATTCAGCATATTTATTGCTTTTCCATCCTTTGTGTTTCAGTAATTCAGAAAACAAAAAGTTAAAGGCAGTTTAATAATTATAAGTAAACTCTTGAAATGTCCTGTGCTAATATTTTAGGTGAACATTCATTGTGATTACATTTTATTAAACCTGAAATGAAATGAAGTTTTGAACCAATAGATTTAATGTTTATGACACAGATTAAAAAAAATAATAATACTTGAAATATCATACTGCATTCACTCTGAAACTCCCTAGGAATAGGTGTATTTCTTGTATCTTCTTTGGCCACTGTAAAAATCTAGTCAGCTCAGAATAGCTCCTATTTTAATATTTCAGGAGACTATTGGGGATTTCTGCATGATTCAGCAGCAGCAATGCTGGCTTGGAACTAAAATGTACCACCTGTATCTGTGAACTGTGCAGACAGGAAAATCCTTGTCTTATGATTAAAATTAGATAATATCTCAAAGGGGAGTGGCTGCCTTAGATGTCTTAAGCTATGTATTCTGTTTCGTCAAAAGAATGAGAGTTCATACAGTATAGAGTTACTGAGCACAAGACAGAACAGAAGTAGGATGTGTCTCTTTTTGATCCTCTAGGCCCTCATCAGGATCTACTGCTCTCATCTGCAAAGTTATAATTAGTCAGAAAAGCAATTAATGAAGCTAACATAAACCATGAAGTCATCCAATCCACCAACCAGTTAAAACAGTACTGAGCCAGTAATTTAGCAGTCATGCTAAATGCAGCCACTTTCACAGTGGTATATTAATGTCAAGCTAGTTATCCAGTGTAGTTGTCATCCATCCAAGTAGCTGGCCACCTAATCGTCTAGGCTTTCAGACAACCAGCCGGTCCGTCACTCAGTTTTTGACACATATGGCTACATCCAAGACTAAAACCTTCTCTCCCTCTTTTTTTTGTTTGGACAGTTGTAACTGGTTTTCAATTGTGCCTTCAATTGTTTTACCATAGTTAGATTTTCCAGAGCATCACTTTGCTCACAAAGCTCATCACTGCATTTTTAGACTGTTCAGCCTAATTTTTCATTACTTAAAACAATACTGATCAAAATTAAAAATTTATAACTTAATAATTTTACTATTATTAATTCCAAAATGTAGTCTAAATGAGCAACTATCCACCTAGACAGCCAGCCAGATGCTCTACATTAGCCCCATTCTAACTCTGCAGATTCAACTAGATTTTATTTAGTCTCTCCAGCTGCAACCATCCATTTTCTATACTGCTTAATCCCTGCAGGGGTCATGGGTGTGCTGGAGCCTATCCCAGCTGTCATACGTGCGAGAGGCAGGGTACACCCTGGACAGGTCACCAGTCTATCGCAGGGCAAAATGTTGTGTAAAATAAGTCAAAGCTAGAATGGGCCAGTGTGTGATTCATCATGGCTCACTGAACCAATGGTATTTAGAATTCCACAAGTTCACGACTCTGCACATTTTGTTAAAGCTGTTAACACTTTGCCATTTGGAGTCATATGTGTCATATAGGAAAACGGCATCTTTAATTTTGCAAAAACTGCACAGCACAACAACACACATTAGTATTCGTGGCTCCATCTGTGTCTTAACCAAACCAAGAAATGAAATCTCTCTTAAACTGAGGACGAAGAAGGGTAAGGGGGTGACAACTTGTATGAGGCGGTCTTGTAGAAATCTCTCTGTGAAGAGAGATAAAAGGAGAAAGTAAAGTGGGGGATGCTCTTTGGGTTAATTGCATTTGACATCTATCCGTGCCTTGTGTGCTTCTCCTCTGAGGTTGTACTGTGTAAGACAGGACAAAGTGTGGGATTGGGTGCAGATGAACAGAAGAAATCTCCAAGCTGTGTGTCAGAGAAAGGGTATTGTAAGGATACAAAGGTTTCACTTTGATCATGATGAATGTTCAGCTGATGCTGCCTTCCTTTCTGGTCTCCAAGGAGGCTGCTGGGGAGAGGGGGTCAATATTTGAAGTTTCACAATGCAGCTGGGTGGGAAAGAGTTGGGCTACAGCACTACGCTAGACCATACACTACACTACAGCAGACCATAATGTTGTTAAACTATATTTTGCTGCAAATAGTTTGTTGTACAACATTGAGCAATGTGTAGATTTCATGTTACTGTGTGGAACCAGTTCATGAAAATGTTACTATTTGACATTTGACAATGTCTGGCAGAACGTACATAAATATTGCAAAGTTTTTGTGTTTTATTTGAGAAAACATGACATATGGCCCCATTAGCCCACCATTTTTCCAGCACATTCACAGCACTTGAGACTTTTCAGCTAAATACCCTTAATGGAATAATAATAACTGCTATAAATGGCATGCTAGCAACATATATCATATACCCAATTAAATGTTTCCCAAGGCAAGGATTTATTTATATGTTCCTACTGGAGCATTTAAAGCAGCAGCAGCTACACTTTAAAAAAGGATTCATGGTGTTAGTGGTTAAAACGTAAAAATGGACAGGTTTTCAGGATTAAAAATTACGTTTGTTACATGCGCATGTTTTAGTGAGGTTGACAACTGATTTCAAGAAATCAGTCAAAAATAAAAATAAGACACACTCTCTTAATTTATTCAGCATTTTGAATAAATAACAACAGAAAATATTAAGTGTGCACAACATGCCTAAGTGAATTTGATCTTAACTTAAAAAAATTAAGATGACATAAGGTATTTAATAATTTTTGCCACCATTTGTTTGATCTAAGTTGTTGGTCTCGATCTCCTGTGTCTCTGCCCTCAGCTCCCAATGGAAACACATTCTCATACAGAGTCCTCCATTCAGTCCCGTCTCCCTTTATTTGCTATTCCTGAATCGGCCACTGCCCATTTACTCCTCATCGCACCAGTTCTCCATCAGGCCTGTTATTGTTAGACTACACAACTCCTTTTGCATTGCAAGTCACCACTCAATGTTTCACTAGTCTGACCTGCTCTCAGAGGACTTGCCTTTTAACAACCACTCCATGTTTCTCCTCACCTTGTCTTCACCAGGAAAATCCCACTTTTCGCTGCAATCTTGCCTGTGCCTGCCTTTTTTATTTAATCAACATTTATCAAATCTATAATTGACACACTGCAAGTCTCATAAATGTAATCTTCCTGTACTGTAACCATTTTAAGATTTGTTTTCCCTTTTTCATCCTTCAATGGAAACAAGAAGAGAAGTTGCTATCTGTTGCCTGGTGGTAAAAGAAGAGAATCTCTTCAGAGAAAACCTGGTGGGTAAATTTGACATTATTTCGTGTTACTATAATTTCTAAATAAAACATAAAATACTGACATGTTGCTCTCTCACCTACTTCCCAGGATGGTGAAGTGCAGTATCCTGAAGAAGTGATGAAGTCACTAGAGGTGCAGTAATGTCTGACCCAGCCAGTACAAAGGTTGTGATCGGAGGAACAGACATCGTGGAACACCTGGATGTGTATTGAGAACCTGTGCATTGCTAATGGGGCTGATATACGCACTCAACCTCACCTACCCAGAAGAACTGAAGAACACTTTAGAGGTATTCCAGAAGATTTTGCTTGAACTATATGGGCTGAAAACCAGCCCCAGGGCAATGCCCCTAAAATATAAACGTCATAAAGAAAATGTGAATTAGGCTGCAGCGTTCAGGTTGAGCTGGAATTATAGTGCTACTCCATATGTAGCAATTGTACTTTTAATTCTAATTTGATGGTTAAAAAAAATACATTTAGTTAAGACTATGTTTTATACTTCAGCCCTACCTTTATAAGAGTTCTAACATTGTGTATGATTGTCACTGAGGTCACAGTGGGTTGTTTGACTCATATTGAACCGTATTAAATTAGAAGGTAGATGTAATTTTGGCCCACTCAGCTATAATATATTATATATAATAGCAAAAAAAAAAACTAAGAACTTATAACCTTGTTAAATTAGAATCTATAGCAGATCTGATTACATCAGAATGCACAGGTGTAACTAATAAATAATAAAATGGCCAGTGAGTGTACTGAGCTATATTATGTTCTATTAATATATGTGTTATATTTAGTCTATGCTCACTAATAATTGATGCCTAGTAAGGTCTCATGGCTTAAACTATTTGGAAATAGTTTTGTAATAAAACTGTGAAATGGTATGTATGATTTATTGTGATTATATAAGTTACTAGTACTCTAGTAGTAAAAAAAAAAAAACAATTTGCATAGATATTTATAAGTTATATGTTGAAAATGAAGTTAGCTACTTATCTAATGTAATGTGACAACTTAATATTGCCAGAACATCTGAATTAATATTAAATTGGTTCAATTTATTTATGTAAATTATGTAAATTATGTTGGTTGCATTGAACTAGTTACATCAGTTTGACTTAAGATTATACGTAAGATTTACTCAATAATGCCGGAGTTGGGACAACTTAAAAAGATGCATGCAAATTGTTATGATAATTTTCTAGTAGAGCCAACAATAGAGTTTTAGAGTGTAATGTAAAATAAGAGTGCAATTAAGAGCTGGAGAACTGAGGGCAAAAAGAGACTGAAAGAATGACAGAGAACACATTACATAAAAAGAAATGTCACTTAACATTCACCACTATTTGCCTCCTTTAAATCAATTTTAATAAAGTATAAATTTCCCTCCCAACATACAATTTAATGACTCTTGTATAAATTCTCCTCTTGGTCAAGAATAGCTCCATTTTTCCTTGGGATGCTTTCAGTATTCAGTAGTCACCTATATCTGCATAAGCTTTTATTGTCCCAGTCGTTTATGTGGATACATTTGCATTAAAATGATATTGGCAGCCTTGACCGGGCAGCTGGACACTGCTGTTACCCTCAAATCCCTACTATACCCTGTATGGGAGCAATACTGCCTTCAGTTTCCTCAGAATAATTTTTAGACAAAATTAGTCTGACTCCACATGCCAGAGCAGACTGTAAATGAGACTGAATGAAGATCTGTTCATCCTGAAGCTGTGAAGCAGAAATGTGAATGCTTAATTTTGTTTTACAGCAAGACTGGGATCTACAGTCATGAGTCAGTCAGAAAAAATATATATTTCTGTCTGTCACACACATTTATAAGCCAAGTCACACTACCTCACTCATTCACTCATCAACCCCCAACAATTCTACTGAATAGCCGTTATGACTACTGAATTCCCAGTGTCTGGTAAGTACTAAGAAGAATAACTTGGTGATTTTCTGGCTGGGCAACTGATTGACTGTCAAGCCAGTGTAACAATGCAAAATGAAACCAGCAGGTCAAGGCAAAAGCAACACAGGGCAACTACAGTCAGTCGGAGCTGTGGACTGTCAGCCCCTCGCCTGATGATACAATCTCTGCCTGTCACCATTTGCAAATGGTCACATGTATGTAAACAGAAACAGGATATTCTGTCAGTATGTGGAGTACACAAGACTAAACACTGTGGAGAAAATACAGACGGATGAGAGAGAACAGGAAAGAGAAAAGTTGGAACTTTGAGGGAGCACATTAAAAGCAAAAGCCCTGGAGGAAGGTGCAGCTAAATGCAAATTTACAGATGTTTATAATAAATGAACATGGCTAGTGTTAAAAATAACAAAGCCGTTTAAAAACAAAGGGAGGCCAAAGAAATTCATAAAAACATACAGTTATATCCAGAAATATCTGTGTAGTGAC
>OMLM01020213.1:62359-81198 GCA_900302695.1 Helostoma temminkii | reverse complement strand
CAGCTTGTTTGTATACAATTGGGCATTTTTCACACAAACTATATTACTGTATTTATAATATGTCATTGTTCTTTTTCATTTGTCTATTGCTCCATAGATATGTAAGTTCATACTTTATTATGCAGAACATTACTTTTTGCCACCACAATAACTTCATTCTCCCCACACAACACATTAATTATTAAATCCTAAATCTTGTGATTTTGCTGCTGAAATGTATATGGTCGGCTGTTGCCAAGTGCTAACCCTTTGTCCTTAGTGTAGACAGATACCCAGCTAAACTGCTAAACCTGCGTTTATAGAGCAAGTTTCCATACCAGTTTCCAAAGTTTAGTTTAGTCATGCCACGTAACACAAAGACAGTGTGACTAAGTGAACTTTCCTTGTGAAATACATAGAGCCCAGATAAATGAGATGATGCAGCCATCGCCATGGCAACATGTTTTATTATTCCTGTCATACCTGACAGATAAACTAGGTGACATAAAATAAAGTCGATTTTGGAACTGCATACATTACATATTTCATACTATAATTTGTCTTGTAATTTCAAGATTTAAATGAGACTTGAGGGAATTCTGTTAATGTAATCAGATTCCTCAGAGTGCCCTTTTATCACTTAGGACACCTGTCAACAAAACAGCTTGAAGGCATTGCCTTTTCTAAGGACACACTAGCAGCTACAGACATAACCCTGAGTGCAGTTAGATAGCATCATTCAGCAATACACCATTATCCCTCTTTACCATTCCTTCCCTTGACTCCACTAGACTTTAATCATTTATTAATTTCCCTTGTGGTCTGAAGGAAGGCATCATGGTCTGAATTTCAACTGCCAAGATCAGAAGATTCAAATGTCACTTTCTCATATAAGAAAGAATATGGGATGTATGGCTTTCATCCCAGCAATCAGCCAAATCCACCATGGACAAGCATAGCATTATACTGGTGACTGATGGTTGACTCATGTATGGAAAAAAAATAATTCATTCTAAATTTGTTAACAGTGCTATACTATATTCTGGAAAATTGACATAAAAAGTATATACAGTACAATAACATTCATATATGTGGAGAATATATTTAAATAAATTGCTGCATGTGATGGGATAATGTATGTTTACAGCACTAGACATGTTCTACTGATAAAAAAACACCTGACAATGCAGTAGAAAAGCATTTATGTATGAGAAGTAGACATTAACAGATGTGACAGGATTTGTCAGATAGGGTGTAAAATACACAAGGAAATTATCTGAAAGGCAGGAGAAGGAGCTGGGAATCAACTGTACCAGCAGATGGAGGTGCGAATAGTTACTTGCTTCAGTTTATCAATGTATCCTATCTGATAGATCAGAGGAATAAATAATTTACTTGTCTCTTACATAATATTGATGGATCATATGATATCTTGTATTTTCTGGAAATGAATAAATAGATAAACATTCTGCATTCATGTTAACACATGCAACATCCAGTAACTGCAATGTAAATTGTGGTCAGATGTGGCTCATGTTATCCAATGCAGCTCAGATGTTGGCCATATCAGTTCTGAAAAATCAAGGACTGTAGAGAAGTACACTGAAAGTGAATGAGATAAAATGACACAAATCAAACATTCTTCGGTCCACCCATAGTCTTGGTTTTCTAAAGCACACAATTTTCAAAGTAATCTTTCTTTCCAATCATCACATTTATTCATGTTTTATTTATTATTGCACCTATCAAATGATGTGCCGTGTGTGCATTTTACATTAGCTGCCTCAGGGCATTTTTTGACACAAAAAGCCATGCATCCAGCCCCACAGATATTTTCTTCTCCCCTACAGCACAAATTATTTCCTGCTGTCCCTAAGTTAGTTAAGGCAGTAAATTATGTCAAGTAATTTAGGTAACTTTAGAGTTTTAAAGAGAACATTATTTCAAACCACACATACTCACACAGACAGAGATCCATAGAAGCACATACAGGAAGCCAAAGGACAATATAGCACAATAAACAAGCAAAATTATGCCTGGGGTCATCACACATGAACACATATGTGGACAAGATAATTTTCTGTAAATGTAACGTAATAGCATGCTCCTCAGAACATGACGGTATCTACTGCATATTCACAATAAACTAACTGTCTAACACCTCACCACTTTGTTACTTGTGTTACCATATTGTGTTACCATATTTCCAAGTAGAAATTAAATACAAACAGTGCAGTCATTTTATTCTTCTACATATGATTCTAGTATTTTCAACGACATACTGTCGAGTTCCTACCTCGTTTAAATACACTATACTAAGATAATTATGCTGGGATAAAAAGTTAAAAGTGCTGCTTCATTTTTAAATATATCTGTGAAATATTCACCAAATAGTTATGCATGTATGTTGTATGTGTTGTGTGTTATGTTAGCCATAGTTTTATGAAAAGCTAGCTAATCAAAAGCTTCATTTCATCAGAAAATGTGTTGTATTCAGTTCACTACATGTACCTTGAGTAAACAATGTGCATGTCCAAAAAAAGAAGCTCCATGACCATTGCAACTGTTCATCATCTGTTGGATCATACCTCTCGTGCAGTTTCATATAATTAAGGTGGTCAGGGAGGAGACTCTGCCTCTATGGGATTTAGGGAGCTGTGGGGAAGTGATGGCTGTAAGGAAGCTACAAAGAGGTATGAACTGTAAGACAGCTTCTCTGTGTCTTGGGCTCCATTCTAAATTCTCATGTTTTATGTTGTCTAATACAGTCGGCCATATTTCTAGATAAGAGAGCACCATCTAAAGTTAGATGGATGCTGTTTCTTTTTATTAGCCCAGGTTTGCCCTCAAAAGATGTCCAATTATTTGTATACGCTGACGTGTGGTCATACAACCTTGTCTCTTAAAACTTATGTTCCTATACAACTAATCTGCAATTGCAATTTTTTTTTTTTGCGTTTTTGTACCAAATGTAATCATTTTGTTGTTAGGCAATGTATTTTGTGAATGAATGAAAACTCACAGTAACATAATAACATAACATAATAACATAACATAAATTGAGTTGCAATCAAAAATATATCAGCATGTTGAAAATGATTTTCTTGTTACTCGAGCACAATTTGATTGCTTTGTTCTAACACAATCAAATCCATTTTATACCAATATCATCTAGTGTGCATTCATAATTCAATATAATGTAAATTTTAAAACTTTTTTGTGTCAAATTTTAAAAATAAAGACATTTTTTCTAAAGATAATTTCAACAATGTATTTTATTGTTGTCCAATACTTAACAATTATTTTGGTGTAGATCACTGACAATTTCTCCATTGAAAACCAAACTGTTTCCAATTTACTACATTACATATTCATGAACAATAAGCAATGCAGTGCACCTTTAATACACCATTCAGGGATTTCATCATACAAAAATGTATCACCTGACCAAATACAACAATGAAAATTAATTCTTTAAGGAGAGCTTACGTTGGTTTTTTGTTGTTGTTTTTTTTTTACTACCATGCAGCTTTGAATTCTTGTAATTAAAAAGGCTACTGTTTAGACCGACCATGTACTCCTGCATCACACCATCAGGATCCTTGTTGAGGTATATGCAGGAAAAAGTTAGCTAAGACAAAAACTGTTGGGAGGTTGTCTTCTCATCTCAATCAAATCACTCAACTCATCAAATAATTAGAAACTATATAGGTAAAATGCAGACTCTATTCAGCTGTGGAAAATGTTCACTGAATACAAGAAGCACTTTTACTTTCAGATAACTTTTTCTGGACTTGACAACCATTGTTGAGTGGCAGCTTTGTAACTGTATTTAACCCATGAATTTAGTCACCTTCTACAGTAAGCAGCAAGTTGTATTTTAGGTTCATGTGCATCTCTGTTATTGATATTTCAGGACCTTAGTTCAAGTCCAAATAAAATTAACAGTGGAGAAAAGTTAAGAACAGAACAGTGAGCCTGTAATAAAAACCTGATCCCTGCACTATGGATGTGATGTAAAACACGGGTTAGGATTGTTAGGGCCCTTTTAGATCTGCAAGCATGTCGGTTTTTGGAATTCGTGTTTGATGGTTCTGTGTTTTGATAATAAGAAGAACTCAAGTGACATATTTATGCAAATGCAGCTATTATTTGAAATTCTTTATCTCAATCTCCTGTTCGGTCACAGTTAAAGGCAGGCCAGCAGAAAACAGCACCCTCTGACAGCTGTCTGTCTCTGGGATCACTCTGAGAATAGCTTTCATGGTCTCACTCTCACTAGAAAAATTAAAGTAAACAAAAGGTTTGCAATACTTATTTCAAGAGGTACACATGTTCACCAAGATCCCATCATTTCATTGTTCCTGGCATTGTTAAAATGTTCCAACTTAAACAATGCTGGTGCAACAGAATGTTCAGTTACCTTGGAAAGGTCCACTGTGGCATCAACACTACAACCTGGTTGTGCATCCGGGCATGCTTTATCTGTGCCATCATCTGAGGTGTTTTCTGTAAATTCCAGGGAAAGAAAGGTAGATAACGTCACAATGCATAGCTTAAAATCGCCTGATGAATTAGAATTGTGTTCTTGTGATTTAAATGTTCCATAGATCTTTGTTTAAAGTTACAACTTTAGTTTTCTTTAGGTGTGCAATAATGTGAGACCAGTAAAGACAAGATAATTACAAGGACATAAGTGGCACCTAAAAGTGCACTCCATGTTCGTATAGTGTACGAGCAGCTTTCTTACATGCATAGAAAAACAACTATTATTACAATAATATCTATGTTTTAGCCTATGATGTTATAATATTTAGGGCCTACTTGGTAAATTTGAAGGGCAGACCTTACAATGCTACATTCTGCATCACCATTGACTAAAAAGGGTTAACACTAATCCCAATAAAATAAACCTAAAATAAATGGCCGCAGCAACGCACTGCTACTCTTCCTGGATTAAAATAATCCCTAATTCTGTGTTTTCTGCCAACAAATGCAAATTTGGCAGATAGCCTTACCTTACTATGAACGAGTACACCCACTTGGTCGTAATTCTATATTCTTTCATCATTACTCTCTGCTTACCACTGCAAATAAATTGGCTCTTATTCAGCTCTGCGTAGTAACTGTAAAGTCGTCTGCTTGAACTGTACTACAGCAAATAGTCTTATGCTAGTTAATTAACTTATGCTGACGAATCCCATGACATTATACATATGATAAGATGATTATGCATCAGTTAAATTATTCCAGGCATCAATACTTACTGAGCTGAGCTGACTGACCTAATGACGAGGAAGATCCGTTTCTCCTTAAATTCATTATGTGTATTTTCGCTGCATATCACGAGAATTTATGTAATTTTTCTGCACATGATTTAGATTCTACAAAACACAATTACATTTTGCTTCAAAACATAAAACATTTGATCTAAAACCACAAAAGATGCTTAGATTAATCCTACAGATGCCCAGTCTCCTTTTTTTCAGTGTGTGTCTACAATATCATCCATTTTCCAGTGGTGTGCTCTGTTGCTCGATCAAACCGATAACTTCCACCCTGGTATCTTTATTTAGTTTTGATTCCATTGCCTTGATCTTGAGGTTGGTGGTCCTTGGTGGTACTTCACCCTCATTTGGTGTTACCCCTTTTTATGTATGAGCCCCTTTGGATGCTGTAGAAGGGGGTGACTCTATCTCCAGTGCAAAAGGGGATCGCACAACCACCAGAGAATGTATGGTTGTGTTTGTATTTTATTGTTTTGTATTTTATTTATATATCTTTTTTAACTACTGTGTGAATGACGCACTGACCGGGTGGCACTCTAATTTCATTGTATATGGTACAATGACAATAAAGATATCTTATCTTTCATATTGTTTGAGCCATATTGGGTAAAATGTATAGCTGTTCTTTCACCAGCAGATATATCTAATGGTTTGGCCTATGGTGGATAGATGGGTAGCATATCTGTGTGTATGTGACAGATTTTGACAAGTGAATGATTCATTTTGCAACATGATGCTCAAATGATGAAAGACTGTTTATAGGCTGTGAAGAGGTTGACAGTTTCACTAAGAATCAGGGAGGCATATGCAATGATGATTTGACAATGATATACAATGATTTTTGTGCAGATTTGTAGAGAAATCTTTTGCACAAGTCCCAAAACAATGCAATTTGCTGGAATGAATGAAAAACTGAACAATTAACTAACAGATCTGACAATGATTCTAATTGTTCTGAAAAATGCATTTCTTATTTAAGAAGTGAGCCAAAGTTAATAAGAAAAACTATAAACCCTACTTGTGCAGTTTATACAAAGATTCTGACATTCACCAATGTTTTCTTACCTGGGATTTGTTCTTAAGTAAAAGCAATATGTGCACACTCTAAAGACTTTTACACACGCCAGTGCTGACATGTTTTATTGCATTTCAAAATAATTACTTTTATTACTACTACTACTATTACTACTTCTACTACTACTAATTTTTCAAATTCCAATTTTTCCTTATTGTTTTCTAATAAAAACAACCCTTACGAAAAATAAGTATATTCATGTATACTATTAGTATACTTCTTTTAAACTAAAAATGAGCAAGTATACTTTTTATGTACTTATCAGAAGTAAACTAAAAAGTGGGCCAATTTAGTCCCAAGAAGTATTAAAATAGTATACTAGAAAGTATACTAGAAGTACATAGGAGTATACTTACTATACTAGTATACTTAAGTATATTTAATAAAATAAACTTTAAGTGTACTACCTTTTTGTAAGGGAATTCAAAACAGTTACAATTGATACAACTACTAGTTTGTTGTTCACAGCAGAGTAGTATTTCTGATTCATTCAAGCAAATTGTATTGTTTTGGTACATGTGTGCAAAAAAGTAAATACAAATCTTTACAGATCTGCACCAAAACCACTTGTTCCATATATGACTGATCAAAACTGATAATATCATGGACATTCAGACCATTTGTTTCAGCACCTCTGGCAGCAGTTATAACCTTGATTGTTTTTGGGTATGATGCGACAAGCTTTGCACAACTGGATGGGAGGATTTTCTACAATTATTCTTTGCAAATCCTCTCAAGCTCAGTCAGGTTGGATGGGGACCTCCGGTGGGCAGCTAGTTTCAGTTGTCTCCAGAGATGTTCAATAGGGTTCAAGTCAGGGCTCTGACTGGGCCACTTTAGGACATTTACAGAGTTTTCTCTAAGCCACTCCTGTGTTGTCATGGCTGTGCCTTTAGGATCACTGGTGTGTGGGATGATGTCCCAGTCTGAGGTCCTGAGAGCTGTGGAACAGGTTTTCATTGAGGATATCTCTTTACTTTGCTCCACTGAGCTTCACCGCAATGCTGAACAAAAGACAAACAAACATACAGCATGCTGCTGCCACCACTATGCTTTACTGTTGGGATGGCATTGGGCAACTGATGAGCATTGCATGCTTTTCTCCACACATACGATTTAGAAAAAACAGTTCAATTTAGGTTTCATCAGACCAGAGACCATCTTGTTCCTCACAGAGAGCCCTTCAAGTGGGCTTTCACATGTTTTGCACTGAGTAGAGGCTTCCGTCTAGCCACTCTGGATGGCTACAGTAATGGTTGTCATTCTGGAACTTTGTCCCATTTCCACACGGGATCTATGGACCTCATTCAGAATGACCCTGCGATTCTTGGTCTTGAGCACATATAGATAGATAGATAGATAGATAGATAGATAGATAGATAGATAGATAGATAGATAGATAGATAGATAGAGACAGAGAGAGAGAGAGAGAGAATGAGAGAGAGCTGTGTGCAGTACAACATTTCTCCTCTATTTTTCAGCAAGAGTGAGTGGATGATTTTAAACGTTATGCATCAACATGATACCAACAGGGAAAAGAGTGTCTGTTCTCAGGCTCTGGATGAATTAACGTTTCACGAGGCCAGTGGTTTTTGATGAACCTCTGTGTGTCCCAAAGACTTAAGTCCTGCCAAATGGAACTACCATAGAGCAGGTTTTACTACAAGCACAGTCACTTGCTCGCTTTCTCACACACACACACACACACACACACCTTCACATCTCCGTGAGGACCACATTGGTTGAGCTCACACACACACACACACACATGCACACACATTTAGGGATGGCTTAAACACACAGTTGCACACACATAGACTTACAAGCAGTTCTTAGAAAAGATTGTATATAAGATGTTCCCTCTGCCAAGGTACTAAATCAATGATCTAGGACCCCATAGCAAATAAAAATTTGATTTTTTTCCTGTTTTGATGGCTGATTTCAAACAGTAACAAAATATCTCTGTAGCAATCTGTGAGTCATTCATAAATGACTTACTGAATTGTCTGATGAATCACAAATTTTTATTTACTTGCACAGACAATATTTCATTTCATCTTCCTGCCTTTGTTTAACCCACTAGTTGTCCTGGTTTATGAAGACCATGTATTTATTGTATATGCAGTATGAGCTCAACCTGGCAAAGTCAATTATTCATCAAAACCATCTTAGGATAGACAACATAGTTCAATGAGTCCCTGATAGACAACAAATCAGAATGTTATGCTTCAACCAAAGCAGGTGCATATAGTTTATTTTTATTTTATAAGACTTAAGTTGTTTGTATGTACTTGTGTATGCAGATTATTTAGTTATCTCTACAAATATTAAGTGGATGTGTCGGTGTATGCTAAGGAACCAGCCAAGGGCATTGTACAATGTACCATTTGAATTATAAAATCACTGCAGAGTACTTAAAAACACAGATAAATGTGCCAAATGTGTGTTGAGTCAGCATTCCCATGGAAGTCTAGAATTCATGTTAAATGATGTTTTCTCTATCACTGAGCCCCACGCTGGGTATCAGTCCTTGCTGCCATAAATCTGCCCTTTAAAGGCAGTGCCTTTCTGAGGTCTCCTTGGAACATATCTACTGTAAAGATTAAATGTTCAGATACGGATGAAATAAACAGGGTAGAGTTTGCCGCAAATATGTCAGACAAATGTTTAAAAAGTATATAAAATTGCAAAACTATGAATTATGAAACTATGCAGCATTTTCTGTTCTGAAATGCTGGGGGTGTGTCAGGTGAAAGCACATCTCTGTAAAGTTTCAGAAAGTGGGCCAAAATCATTATGTCATATCCAGGCCCCCCATTGTTCCATTAGCATTTGCAACTAATTGAAATCCCCCATAAAGTATATAAATTGTCATCATTCCTTGTCCAAAAAAAAAAACAAGCTGTAGAGAGTAAGAGCACTGTGTGGTATTAGTTGTGACTCACTACAGAACATACAGATTTTCTGATGGCATCAAACAAATGAACTCTTTCCCAACAATGGAAATTTATCCAATAAGCCAATAAACTGGAACCCTAAGATTATAAATGCCTAATTGGATGGATTGTTACACTAATGAATAAGTGAGTAATGTATCCAGAATGAATATTCTTAAATATACTGTACACAAAACAGCACAACATTTAGCTTATTCAGCTTGCAACTCTCAAATAACTAATAATAAACCTCTCTGCAGAGTCAGTCAATTTGAGTATGCCATATAGCACATGTCAGACAAACCAGGATGCCCTTGGTGTAGTATTGTGATTGATGACAGAGACTGTGAAAGTAAATGTGTGTCTCAGAGACTGAGTGCAGGGTGACTAGTCTGCGTGCTTGCATATATCCAAAATTCATTCAAAGATTAATGGTGAGAATGGGCAATATTTACCCATCTTACAGTCAGCAGTCATTTCTCTTGACTGCTTGGACTGTTTGTAAGGTTGTAGTGGTGCAAGTCATTGCATATGATTTTTTTCATGATGTAAGTGTGGTAATATGACAACTGATGTGACGACTATAACCGAAAAGTTAAAGTTGATATTACAGTAGATTTTCTTCACTTCCCAATATTTGCCTCTTAAATTACAATGTTATTGATATAATCTGTGTCAGAGCACATGAGCAGAGTGGAGCTAAACCATAACCTCACATCAGAATGAAATAAAGAACAATGACTTACTTTTGATTCAGGCTTGGGCATGCTTCTGACTTGTGGTGTGAGCGGTACCAGAGCGATAACCTGGTCCGCTCCACTATGCTCATATGTCCTGCTCTGTGTTTGAACATTGCAGTGCAGATCATTCTCTGGCTACTGTAGTGCAAAACATGTTTTACTTTCTTACCCATCCAGACTGTCAATGCATCTGTGTTTCTTTCAATCTATCCTTCTGCCCTCCAATTGGAAAGTAATTGGACAGGTCCGAGTGGCAGCTGACAAGCCTTGCTTGGCAGATGTGACCAGGAAGCATGAGCACAATGGGTCCAATTGAACAGACTGGGGGCCTTTTTACAGTCACAGATGGCCCCCTATAGAGAAACAGGAAATTATACAACATAACGGAGGAACAAGATTTCCATTTCACAAATGGCTACTTGTTTGAAAGCATTTCAGTCTCCTTCATGTTTGAGAATCTGAGCCTCTGATACAGCCCCATGTTGAGAAATGTAACATTATATGTGTATATAGGCTTTATTTGCCACTTACATAACCACATAATGTATGTAACTGTACACAGTTTAAATGCATTCAAATTTCAGTTGCATTCTTATACCACTGATGAAACAGGTAGCGATATTTTCGCATCTGAAGCCAAGCTTTACACTTGACAAGATTAGTAAAACCATTCAAATGATTGAATAAAAACAAATAGCATTTTTATATAATATAGAAATCAGTGATAACATAGGTATTGTCATGATATGTACGTGAATCATGCTTTTCACCTTCACTGTAGTGGATTAGTAATTAAAGTTGAACTACATTTTGCCGTAAGTTGCTGGTAGTTCAACTACAATCACAATGAAGTGGTTAAATTAATCTTTTGCCGTGTGTGTAGTTAATGACTGACACTACAAACAGATATGGGATAGTTTTGTTTAGGATAGTTGTAGCTCTAGGAACATGGATTTTCAGGTTCAGAATATTTGGCTGTTATATTTAATTAATTATTTAATTTAATTAATTTAATGTAATAGTGTAATTGTGTATATATATATTGCAGTCAAAACTATTCATTATTGACATTTATTAGCAATCACAGAAGTTGTTGCATGCTATCTTAAAGTAAATTAAATTAGATTTTTTTTTTAAAAAGTAGGAAAAAACTAAACAACAACAACTGACTTCTCTGCACTTTCTTGTGAATAGTGTTTTTTAATTGAGTGGCATTTTTTCTGGCTTTTAAAAAAATTTGTATTTTTGAATATATTTGTATCACATCAACATTGTCATTTTCTACAAAATAGTTTAATCGACAGTTTCTAAGTAATCTTGCTTTAAAACGTCTTATTCACAGTATATTCCAGTTGTGGTCATCATCATATTCTGTATTTCTGGGTTCATCAGATTCACTGAGGAGTTGCAAAAACCAATTGCTGCAAGTTAATTCATAAAACAACACATTAGGATTTACAGAAGTTACTTTGGTGCTGGGGCATTAGTCAGTTAGATACAAAACAGGTGTACATCAGCACAAGATTTATGAAGTGTAGCTTTAATAACATTATATGGTCAATACGCAATTGTTATGGGCACAAATATTCTGCAAACGCACAGTACTGTGTGGCTCTGCTTGAAACACATGCACTTACTTCCACGTCTTTGTAGATAAGTCAGTGGTGAATTATGGCTGACCTCCGAGAGTGAATTCTGAATGGCATTTAAAGTGTTGTGGAGTGGCTTTCTGAGAGCGCACAGATATAAACTACTTTAGATTTCACAGCAATATTTAAATCACATTTGAGTCTTCTTTCAAAGCTGTTTACTCCATAATTTATGAATGCCTGTCCTACTTACATTTGACTTAAGACATACAAGTCAGATTTCTTCCTATCCCTGTCTCACTTTATGCTATTGGAAGGTCTCCCTCGGTTCAATTTCTTAAAAAAAGACAACTATGTGTGAATTTCATTTTATTAATCTCATTCATTTGTGTGTGTTTATATCTATCTAACACCATGCTGAGACTGAAAACAGTGCTGCAATCGAGGCATGCAAGGGGCTGTGCTGCTGTGGTTGCAGTGATGAGAAACAGCCATAGTGTTTACAATACAAAGTAATCGACCTGAAATGCATTATTGCATTTATTTAAATTGCAGACACAGCATATTGCCAGATGAGGATGCATTGCACTGAGACAAAAATTGAGCCAGGATCAACCTTTTGCTGAATGAGGACACATTTATGTGCCAGAGTGTGGTCTCATTGGTATAAACTCAACGGTGAGCCTGCCTTTTTCAGCCAGAACAACTGTATCATCGCTAAAAGTAGCCCCAGTTTTATGCTTTTCCAAAATGAAACATTTTCCATCATTTTCCGATTATCCACTTCATTTATCTTGTCTTGCTAAGGTAACATTACAGCATGTTAGGCCTCAAATGGCAGCAAGTTGAGATTTACAAACGCATTTACATCTTGAATTGACAGATTGATTAAACTGCGGTGTCATGTTTTCTGATCTTACAGATATGAAAAGATTTAACGTTTGTAATTTCAGCTTGCACAGGGGCAATAAGATTCAGTTTATCTTCTGACTGCAGATGGCGGTGATGCCTAACAACAGCTGGTGGGGGTAATGAAATCCAAAAGAAAGAAATGTACCAATAAAATAGAAAAAAAGGAAAAATAAGATGAAACCAACGTAAACCTTAAGGTTTCATAAAATGGCTGTGCAGAATCAACACAAACTAAATCTTACTTCAGTCTATCTGTAACAGCCATCAAATCCCCACTCTACACAATCATCCATAGACACGGACGCTTATCCCCTCCGTGAGCAAAAAATAAAGCTCATAAACAGAAAAGGCTTAATGTGAAGCACTAACGACTCAAACACGTTTCTCCCATTTCTCTGAGTGATCACCAAGAAGCAACATGGCCACACCTGTTGTCTTCCTCACTTGGTGATTGTGATTATTGGGGGATTATGAGCTCCAACACTTTGTCTGAAATAAGATTTGCTCAGCATTTAGCTCAGCATCCATTCTTGTAAACGGCACAGTGTGACACCAACATTTTGTGACAGATGAAATGCCACACAGGCTGCTATTACTCTCCTCCTCCATCTTTCATAAAACCCAGCATTAGTGTGATACACATGTTGTGCCCCTGCATTTAAAGCAGATGAGCTCTACAGGAATGCTGATGGTAATTAAGCAGTGGCTTTTAGAAGGCATTTAAACAACAGCAAGTCGACAGTCCGGGATCAAAATGATACCAAACCTAACTAAATATAGTAGATGGATTGTGTGTTGTGACTGTGTCACATTTTAATTGTCTGACAAGTTTAACAACTGTGGTGCCAATCCCCAGTTAGAAAGAGTTCACGGTCATAAATCTTTCTCAGGCTCTCAAACATGATGCAATATAATATAAATTTTTCATTAGTTGGGTGAAGGGAAAATTAAGGCATAATTTACTAATATACTGTAAACTGGACAACATATTTGATTCTTTTTAAAATGATTGATCTTTTTCTTCAAAGTAATTCAGTCCCTTGGAGCAAGCAGTTTTTCTTAATCCCTCCATGGTATTGGCTTGAGAACAGAATAACTTTATTAGAGCATACTTTGTCTGTCGTGAGTTATCCTCACAAAGGCAACTTATTCTGTTTTACATAATAAGAAGAACAGTTTTATAGGATGAGTCATGTAAAGTTAGTGTTTTTTGTTAAAGTAATTTTAAAGTATGGTACAGTAATTAGCATGCCTGCTAACATACTTTGTAATCAAATCATAGCTTTGAGGTTTAATGTCGATAATAATCTGATATTTTTGACGTCAGTTAACTGACTGAATGGGTTTACTAATACCTGTGTATATGTTTGCTTTTCCCTTAACTTATAATAATTATTTCTATTTCTATATGGGCATAAATGTGCGTGTATGTTGAAGTTTGTGCATTACAGTACATCAAGACTTGTTTCCATCTGCTTTAATGCTGTTATCTAAAAACCATTACAAGAAAAAGTTGTACAAATGTCTCTGCAGCAAGTGGTGGTAACTTGCCAAAAACATCCTGCTTTGTCCACAGTATTTTATACCAGTCTGAGTGCTTTTGGCAAAGAGCCTTCTTATCTCTTGTAGTCAGAACCCTGAGCAGCAGCTGTTTGGCCCTTTTAAGACTCTGCAGTGCAGGAATGGGTTCTGTGAGTTTTATTTTGAGCTTTTATTTATATGGGATCTACACTTTTAAAATTATCGTTCTGTCTATGAATCCATCCATCCACCCAAACACTATGTAAAAAAAAGTCTCTTATCTAGTTTTATGTTTTGACACAAGGCTATGTTTCTGAGACAGACTGGCACAGAAATGCTTTGCGAAGCTGAGAAAAATACCATTTTAACAGCAGTTTTTCTTCACTTGCATCTCTGAAATTGTACTTTACACAATTGTTAAGAAAAGGTGCAGTAGGTGGTTTGCAATCTAAAAGAAAAACAGGTGACCTTGACTACCTTGATTATGGCAAAACAAATAGTTTTATTATTTACCATGATGTGGAACAACAAAATGCCCAAGATCAACAACATCATCAGTTATCTCAGTAACTAATAAATGAACTGACGAAGCTCTCTGGCAGCCATAGTAACAATAACAGAAGCAGAGTAGGAAGTCAAATGACTTTGACTTCAAGTTATTAAAGCATGGCCACCATAATTCCCAATACAATGAGGTTTATCTAAACATTACCAAGTCAGCACAGTGTGTACACTGGGAACCCAAAGACTGTTCGTACGGCAACTAATTTGTGGTAATATGGTTATATGGTTATATTAAACATAAAACCATAATCTCATTTTAATTATAAAGGCCCTGAGGTCATTCCTACATTGCTAAATTAGTTACTCTGAGGCCCTGTTTTTTTGAGCAACCCCGTGCTAAATTATTATTTTACTGCCTGTAATAATTTATTTAGTTTATATGGTGCACATTATTATAACAAATGCATGTTTAATCAAATCATCACAAACAAAATGTCATACCCTGCAAACCAGGGAATCTGTGCCATTGTAGTATAAGGGTTTTGGGGGCTTTGGGCAGAATATTTGCAGCTTGTGTGGAGCACACAAAAAGCCCATATACCCTGGGGTGTTGTGATGGGTTAATCCAACTCCTAGAGGCTGTAGTTGGCAGAGCTAGTCAGTCATTAGTAGTAGAGTTCTTTCATTCCTGCCTACTTGAGTGACCTCAAGCAAAGACACAGAATCACAAATTGCTTCCTATTTGTATGTACAGCTAAAAAATGTATTTCTGTTGAGACAAGAGTGTCTAACAAATTCATGTAATGTAGTATTAGATTAACATATTTATAGTGTTTTCACAATAAGACACTTCCAAAGACATGCAATTAGGTAAATTGGCGACTCTAAATTGCCCATAGTTGTGAGTGTGTGAGTTTCTCTATATGTCAGCATTGTGATCAGGATGTACCCCACTACTGTGAGAGAGTGGTAGGATAAGGATAATGGCTTGCAGTGGCGTTTTCTCCAAGAAGCCGAGAGAAGCCAGGCTTTCCCCCTTTTTTCAAACTGTACTGTAGTTGTCATTTTAAGAACACTCTGCAGATCAGTTATTGTTAGCCCTCTGTGCTATCGCTGGCTGTCATGTCTCCCCTATTTCTAACTGAGTATATTAGAATTAGTGAAACAGCCCCTGCACTTCTATCATTAATGTTGCATCCCAGAGGAGGCCAGGTAGAAGTTGGCATCCTTTGGTGAAAAAAAATGTTAAAGATTAACCAATCAGATGAGATTATCACCATTCCACTGGCAAACTGTGATTGGTCAGGAGGATGCCGAGGGAAGCCACTCTGCCTACTCGCCCTTTGGCTTCTACACCAATCAGATCACAGAATGGGATCAATGTCATCATTAGCCATTAACAGCAGTAACTTACAGCAGAAATATTGTTAAGTGTTATGGGGGTTGGTAAACTAAACTGAATCTACAGCAACAACTTACTGTAAAATTAAATGTTATGGCAGGTCAATGCTAAACTATAGATGTGTATGGAGAAGAAAAACAAGGCATTCTGACTATTAACAAGAAAACCTAACGTCTGTTCAGAGTGGTTAGCTGGTAGCGCTAACGTTCAGCTAAAATAATAATACATATCCATTATTCTGTTGTTGTGGAGGAACTAGAGGTCAGTGGGATTAATTCTACGACATGGTTATTGTTAACTTCACCACTATGAAAGACAGGAGAATGGTCTTCCTCTTCCAAAAGGGTGAGTAAAATGCACACACACATATTGTTTGTACCTTGCTTGGAAGTAATTAGCTGCATTTTTTACTCAGCTTAAGTTGTTGTTTCTACACAGTAGATTGTTCATAGCTTTGTGGGTCTGGGTTGTACTCAGGTCTGGGTTGTTTGTCTTTCCTGTATAATGATAAGTACATATATCTGTATGTCAAGTGTAGACACTGAAGTTTGCCATGTGGCTGATAAATGTACCCTGAACATATCCTGACTGAATTTGCTAATATTTGAATGACTGCTTCTTTTACTCATTATTGAATCTGTACTTTCAGTAGCTGGTTGTGCGGCGAGTTATCTCATCGTATATTAAGGCGTTTAAGCCTGCACCTAAATGTTGGCTGGTGTGTGTACATGCGGCATTCACTGCAAGTCCTACTTCTGCAGGTGCTCTAATAGCTCATCTGGTTACATTACATTGGCTGTACATGCAGTGACAGATTCCCTCATAAGACAGATTTGAAGTCAATTGGCTTGCTCAGAAAGTTTCCTCACGCCACACCACTGATGGCTAGGTGTTGGTTGTACACCTATAACATGGACAGGATGAATTGCAGGCAAGTTGTCATGAGGACGTGCAGTGCCCCATAGACATTTGGCTGAAGTGATGCAACGGTCATTGGGAGCACAACCAACCCACAATTACACAGTGCAAGACATTGTGAAATTATCTTTCCTGTGTCAGTAGCAACAGAACACAACACAGGAGCTTCTTTCTTTGTTTATGAATTTTGTTTCCAGGGCAGACACATCTCACCAATAAGTGGAGAGGATGTTTTGGCATTTGCACTTGGACTTTCTTCCTTTGTGAAAAGAAGCCGAAGCAAGGGAAAAATGCTTATAAGCTCATCAAATGATTTGGAAAAGAGCAAACGCAAAAGTTTAAAAAATGCTTTTAGAGAGTTATGCAGCTTTGGAAGGTGTGTGAGACTTTTCTAGTTTTATCCAACTCTCTTTATTTGAAATATACCTGTCCTCTGACAATGACACCTTTATAGTCTCAGTTAACGTTACCCATGAACACACCAAAGGGCATACTCTTCAAAACAAACCCAAGATCATACCCAACAAGACAAACTAATAATAGCGATGTTTCTCTTAAATGTGTTGTGTGTTAGGAGTGTAACAAGTTGTAACAGTAACTGAAGTTGACAGTTCTGGAAACAAACATGCAAAAAACAATGGTTTAGTATATGTTTGTGTAGTTTGTCCTAGTGTTCCAAATTGTTAGTAATTAAAAAGTATAGCTGAGATATGAACCAAAACATGCCTCAAAAACCAAGGTCTGAAACTAATTGTGGTTTTGGACACATACAACAATTACAGTTTATAATGACTGATGATTTAGGTGGAGACTTAAGCAAAGTTCAAACTGACATTTCTTTTTTTCGCACATCTTTATTGTGCTTCACATACAATGACAGCCTTGCTGTAGTTGTTTGATGAATAGCTTCAAAGTTGCTCAAAACAGCCAGAAGCAACATCTCCTCTTTCTTACTCTCTGTTTCAGCCAATGGGTCTAACTTTTCACATTTCAGCACTGTGAATTATTGATATTTCTTTTGCAGCCATTCCATCATTTTGCTTTGTTCCTGTAACAGATTAAAATCTGACTTTCAGCCAGTGTAAGAAATGTCTAACTGGTATTCTGACTGCGTTCACACTAAATTAAAGAGATATCTTAATTTCTTCACAGACATTTGTACAGCTATGATTACATACAGTGAAAGTCTTTGCCACCTGATTTTTTTTGTATATTTGTCACAGATGATTCAGATCATGAAACAAAATATTATATTAATATAAATATTATATTAAGATAACCTGAGTACAATTTAAAATGCTGTTTTTAATTATGATTACATTTTTTACTTGCTACACCCAGGCCTGATAACTGCCATATATGGTGGCCCAGAAGGGTCACAACACAACACTTTAAATGCACAACTCGAAACAATCGTCTCACAACACGAAACAATTATCTCAAAACGGAAGTATACCTGCAACGGAAGTTGCTCTGCTTTTTTTTCTGTGATTTCCACTGGGCCAAGCGGCTAACAGAAAGTTACGTAACAGTTAGTGAGCTGCGGCGGGAATACATACCGAAGAAGCAAGCATCGGTGAGGGTCGGTAAAATCTTCAGAGGTAAGTAAAACATTAATGGTAAATAATGTTTATTACCTCTTGGTACGCGCTTTTAGAAATGTTTTTAACTGTGATGTGTTATTAAAGAGTTTTTGCACATTCTAGGTTTGTAGTCTCACCACCGTATACGCCGCATTGACTGCCCCAGCCTAATGAGACACTAAAGACTTCATTTGTGAATAATGAGGCTAGAAGTAGACTTTGGATTCTGCTTGAAGACAGCACTTTTATCTTTACGTGCTAAATAATATCTATACCGGGGTGCCCACACTTTTTCAGCTTGCGAGCTACTTAGGAAATGACCAAATCACAAAGATCTACCTACCAAAAAAAATGCAAAACATACATTTGGAAATATATTGAGTATTCTTTTT
>OMLM01020213.1:45782-62339 GCA_900302695.1 Helostoma temminkii | reverse complement strand
AGACCCCAGTTCGTCTTTTATCTCCCAGGGACCGTTTACTTCCAGCAATTATGCCATTCATCACCCTAATGGGACCATCCCCCTCTAGTAAATAACTTCTCTTTTCTCTGAGCAGGCTTACAATCCTAGCAGCGCATCTTGGGAGGGAGGTGGCACTTCTCCTGGGCACTGTGCCAATGGGGCCAGGATGTCTGATCTGTCAACATTTGTGATCAGAAGGCCATTTATACCTCACAGTGCAGTGGGGCATTCTAAAAGGAGTGAGATCTGATAAATATTTAATGTGTATGCGATGTAGATGCCTTACAGTGACAGTATATGTTACTGGTAAAAACAGATTAAAAACAATAAAAATAAAAATAAAAAAATAGTATCTCTGTATTAAATACAGATTTTTTTAACAAGCAAGCACCAACTGTAGTTATTATACAAAAAGTCATTTGACCTCACTGCTAAACATGTTTGATGGTGCAGACCTATTATCTCAATCAGTAAGCAGAACATGTGAAAACCTCATCTTGAGTGCAGGTCAGTAAAACTATGTAATTACCCATTATTTAATTCTTCAAGAAGCTCTAACTCTTTGCTTCAGAGTGAACAATAGCTACTGTGGCTGGGATAGACACCTCAGACAAAGCCAAGGGAAGAGGAGCGGGAGTATATTAATGAAACACCAGTGGGAGCTGTGCTGATGAGAGATTGTTGAGTTGATGGCTCCAGCAGTACTGCCTTTCCATTCATTACCTTACCTTGCTATATCGGCATGGGCTGAAGTCCAAAGCCTTGTCGTGTCCACTGGGGAATGAGTGGACATGTTGGACTCCCCATCTACCTCTCTGATCACCACTCTGTTCTCTGAGGGTGCCATTGTGTCCTGTCCCTCTTCATTAAGATAGGCCTTAATGGAAATTTTACAGGCCCCTGTGCTTGCAGAGAGAGATAGAGACTAGGGAGATGTAAAAGGGCATACGAGGCTGTGGATGAATGTGTTCCCCTTCTCTTGTCATCTACACAACAGGTTTGACTGGCTAAAAAGAAAGCCCCTTTCAATAAAGAAAGGGCTCTCTTTCAATATTTGGTCTCTCAGTGAGAGAAATGAAAAGACTGGAAAAAAAGGGAGGCAGGGTGTTCCTGTCTTTTCAGGGGTCCTTCTATAGAGGGCTGCGATTTGGGCCAGAACCCCTACCCTTTTTGTATTGTGAAGTTATTTCTATTAGAGAACTGAGCCAAGGTAAATTTGTAACCAACCCCAAACATGTTCCACATATTACAAAATAATACATTTGTACAGTGCAGCCTGTTTATACACAGAATCATGTTCAAAAGCCTGTTTTTCGCTCTGGACTGCATTTTTGAGCACAATTCTGAAAAGATGGGACAGTGTAGATTACTGTCTATGATATGACACTAAATATCTACATATGAATGACATAGTAGTCTGCACCTATCGTTAATCCAATCTCTCTATCTAGCTGACTTGATTAATAAAGAACAATCATTAAAAAAACAACAGATTTTGCGGCTCAAGAACAGAGAGCCATCTCATCTCCCCATCCCCCCCCGGCTACTATCAGATGCAGGTTTTGTATTCAGCAAAGGGTCACTCTCATTAGTCAAACCCTTGTATGGCACAGTAATGAATTAAATTAGGCAGCTCATTAGCCAGCAACTGGGTGATAGGCGAACTCATTTGAAGAGCATGTGCCTCCTCTGGTTTCAACACTGATGAGGATGTTATTGGAATAGGAAGGTGTGTTCAACTGGGAGGTTGTTTTGCAGCTCACCTTCGCAGGTTTTGCATTAGACGAGGAATGAAACCAATTTCCATACACCTGATCCTTATTGTTGGAAAGAAAATTGGTGGCACACTTAACAATGCTGAAAATAAAAAGAAAAATGAACTTGAAAGACCTAGTTCACTGAAAAAGGTCTGAGCAATATGAACAAAAAATATTAGATATTTTGTCATGGTAAAAGGTTGTAACACCTAAATTATTACATTCATGGGGTTAAATTATATGTCAACACTACGGGCTTAACAATAGAACTGCACATTCATTATGGCTCAAATCTCACTAAATGTTCTTTCAAATCTATTGACTGAATACAAAAAAGCCCAAGCTGTTGGTAAAATGTTCCTTTGTTGTTTTTCTAATTATTCTTCATTAAAGCAGCACGTAGCAAAGGAAAATGAGGGAATAATGGATCCACACAATACCAATTCCAGCATATACTAAAACAAACCTGAAGTTTCTGCTAATTCAGTCTCAATAAATGAACTGATATTCACTGATATTCACTATTTTTGCCAAATTCTTTGTTATAATGCAATTTTATGGAAGAAAATTTATTAGAAGATTTATAGAAGAATGCAAACTTGTTTCCATCACTTCATGTATGAACTCGATATGCAGACAAGCACACAAACACACGCACACACAGAAACCTGCAAACTGTATGTCTTTTGACCATTCAGTCCCATTCCCATTGCTATGGTTTGTCTGCATGAAGGGCAAAAAATCCAATATTTGAGTGGTGGGGCGTGCAAAGAACACAGCTGAGGCCCTGTTTACTAGATAATGAAGACAGAGGGAAGGTGAGAGAGACAGAGACTTGTTTTCAGGGGGAGGGAAATGTCTCTCCTTGTTTACCCATTTCAATGAAAAATCACTATTTTCTGTCTTTCACACACACAATTACACACTCACAGGCACGTCACAAGGACAAAATGCACACTAATCACTAATCTTTGAATATCAATTATGTTACAAAAGGGGGAAAATGATTGATGCAAATGTGAATTAAAGTTCAACTGAAGGACGTAGTTCTGAGTTATGGCTGCTATTCATCAATTACATCCTGAAACACCTCCTTCCAAAGAGACAAAAAGGTAACGTATATTTACTTTCTTTTCCTCCTCTGGACAGACACAGAATAATTCTGTCACTTATTCGAAGGTTTGTGCACATACATACATTGTAGGAAAGTCACTGGCAGAAAACTAACTTCTGCTGCAGGCTTTACATTTACTACCTTCAAAGTGTGATGTTCTAAAGCAAATACTTTCATCTTCTGTTCAGTTCATTTTAGTAATTTTAAACACATTTAAAGTTAACAAAAATGTGATGACATATATTCAGTCTTGCACAGTCAAGTAAAAAGGTGAGTAATTCAAACCAAAAACAATTTTTGAAATTATATATTGATCTTTTCATTTTTTATTCTGCAAAAATATCAATATTTTATTTCTAATTCTTAAAGTAGAAATAATATTTGGCTCTTTCTGCAATTTCCTAACTTTTGCACCACTCTCATAAAACCAATTGGACTTTGACCCCTCCCCTACACAGCTATGTGTGCATTTGTGTATAAGCTCTTGCCGTTACTGATGCTGTTAAACTTGTTTATAAATGCGTTTCCCTGTCAAGTAGTTTGCCATTGAATTAACCCATCGGTTTCTGAATTACACCCACATTCACTTAATACTCAGTAGTTACTGCTGTAAAATATTGGAGCCTGCTGTCATCCAACAGCGTCACATAATGACTTGACATCTCCATACTGAGGCCAAGGGTCATTATAGGGAAGTGCTATTATAAGACTTACAGCAATGTGTTGCACCATTCCAGGAAATATTTATTTAAACTTTTAACTTAACCTAACTCTAAAGTGTTTTGCCCTAACCCAGTTGTCTTAAAAGTCAATTAATCCATGGTTCTATGTCTGATCTTAACACAGGACCAACAACAACTTAGCACAACTTAGCTTAGCACTGCTTTACCTGAATTAATGTCACGCCTGTTTATTCCTCTCACCTGTGCACCATGGGCTGCACATCGCACATAAATACACAGACAGGCAAAGAAACTTAAAGGTTACCAGCATCTTGATGCTCAGTATCATCAGTAATTAGAGGCTGTGTCTCTCTGCTTGGTCTTTCTGTTCTCTCTATGTATATAATATATTTTCTTCATTATTTGGGTGAGGCTATCCTAGCCTCCTAATAGCGCTACCTATGTATGTTGTATGTTGCAATCACTTCTTTTCGAAATACGTATACACTATTTTTTGTGCACCTTTGCACTGTAATTTTATTTTATTTTTGTTTCTGAAAGTTTTCAGCATTGATTTATGTACTGTAATTTTGTGAGTGGAAGTGCTGTGCAGGGACAATATTTTACAGAAATGTGTACAAGAATAAGGTATACGAAGTGTTAAACAGTACAGCGTTTGTTATAAAGCATATCAGTGTGTTGTTGCTGCTTTGAAAGTAATTTATATGGTGCATTTTGTCACAAAGATTATTCTGAACAAAGAATTGTTAGATTTGGATGGTAGAGTTTCAATTTAACATACTGTAGGCATGAGATGTTTATCTCAAGCACTGTGTGTTATTTGGCTGGTTGTTAGTTTGAACACAATGAACCCATTTCTGCAATAAGTGTGTAAGCAATCACAAAAAAACCGTAGACACCTTTCAGTTTCAGATGTACAACACAAGCAAACGAACAAAGTGAGCAAGCTGTTGTTTTGTTCACTTTTATATGCAAATAGGCAAAACTGTGGAACCTGGTGTAAACAAGCTACGTAAGCTACAGTTAGCCTATCATTCCAGCACTGGGTACATGAGGTCACATCTCAAAAATATGCAATGGTGTGATAATTATTCCATGTTTCACTGGAAACTGCCAATCCATGTTTGTGATGAATGCACTTTCTATATACTATACTATATACCAACCTCTAAACAATTACTAAAGTCCCTTGTATTGGTTTGTCCACTTACGGATATAATGCACAAAAATACATATTTAAATCGATTGATTTGATTGTTTTCTATTAACACTGCGGTTAGTTTGATATTATGTTTATAGTTGACATTAAACACTTGTCTTGTGTCTTTGCAAGTAGATGCGACAGTTCGCTAGGTTTGTCAGATAGAACAGAAAAAAAAACTTGAACGGGTTCATTGTTATGAGCTTGCTAGTAACGGCAGGCAACATCCTCCAAGCTTTTTCAAAATCTTAACACGTTTTTCTTACCATGACTGTTGATGCATTATTTCAAATACCAGACAATGTCTCTCACGCTTTTGTACTACAGCTGATCTGAAAACCAATAAAGAAGCCGGCTTTGTTGACATTGTGCAGCTTTACCTGTGTCAATTCTAGCGTACATTGTTTCTGAAGAAGATAATCCGTGACATGGAGCTTTCATCAGGTACTTGTTTATGGCGCTGCAATCTAAGGCCTTAGTCTGCTAGGGGGATATCAGCCAGTGTCATCCCTGGGTGGTGTTGAGTACATGGAAGAGTGTCTGGTCGTGACTTTGTGTGAATGGGAGGGGATTAACTGAGAACAAAACTGAATAGAGTGGATAAGAACAGAGACAGAATGTAGGTAGGGTGATGACTATAACTTTCATTTGAAGGAATAAACAGATACATGAAAACATTCATAACATGATGTTAGACCAGGATTAATACAGGACCCTCTAAAGTTATTCTGTTACAGTCATGCAGACAACCCTTACTGGGGACACTAATGTTCAAACAACATACAAGAAGCAACATACAAAAGACATTTAGTTGCTGTGTCTCTCGTTTCATTGTAATATTGAGAGTCACAGTTTCAGATATCAACCATATAATGACAATAATCAGATTACCTTAATCTTTTTGTTCATAGAGTTTTAGGCTCTTTCAGGCTTGTGTTAGGCCTTAGCAGCTTTAGCATAATTTTTCATTTTGGTACAGAACTTAAAGCAGATGGATTTCTTGGTGCTATTGTTATTAAACTCAGGATGTCAACCTCTAAACTTAGGTAAGAAAAGTAAAAAAAAAACAACAAAAAACCCAAACTGTAAACAGCTATGGACTGATATACTGTGAACTGTAGTTCTTCATGTTCCTTTTACCTTTTTATGAAAGCAAAGGTGATCTAAGGTGCCATGGGGAGCTTGGGCTGAACATTTCTTTACATATATCTACAGTGTAAGTTGAATGAGGCAAAACAAAAGATCACTTCCATATCGATGTGAACATATTTACAAAATTAGTTAGGGAGCAGCAACACATGCACATTTACACACTATCTCCTGTCACTGGCTGCAACTTTTTGTGCAGCAGTAAAAACAGTACTATTTATTGTAGCAGTGGGTTTAAATCTCTTATTATGCATCACCACACCAAGTGGAAGTGAGATTAGAGTGCAGATTAGTGAGACTCAATTATTTTAGGTCCCAAATGGTTTTGAAATCGATGGTCTAACCAAAGAATGTGATTTTCATTTCAAAGCTGGCAAAATTCTCTACAATTACAGTTTTCACTAATGAAAGTAATGTGTCCATACATGGCTTATAATTGAGGTTCAGAAAACACTCATTCAGACCTTTTGGCAGTTATACAAGGCTATTGTTTTATCATTTTAATATAAATCAACTACAAACACTACAACAAGTATTGCATGCATTAGGGATGCACTAATCCACTTTTTTGGATCACATACAGATCAGACCTTCAGCAGTACTGTAGGTATTGGCTGATATCAATACTGATACTCCATACAATACCCTATATCAACCTACGTTAATTGTTCATTTAAAAAAGTGTAAAATAAGTTTATAATCTGAAATTATGATAACTGACAGGTATAGAATGAAGACGTATCACTACATCTCAGAATATTAACAGACAGTGACTACAGTCACAATTTAACAATGTCCTCACAGCATAAATTAATGGAAACTACATTTATCATTTTAACCAGTAAATGCAGCATCACAACAAACTAAAAATGAGAAGCTGCTAGCTGAATGCTTACTACACTGACCTTCGTTGTACAGCAACAGCTTTTCCATCTAACATGCACATCTTTGCTGCCATAGCTTCTGCAGTATCTTAATGTCCCGCCTTCCACCAGCAAGTGTGTCTGTTGATGTGTTGATTTTGTAGTAAACAAACAGCTTAAGCTCAAGTTTGACATCGCTGTCGTTTTTTCCATATTTAGTTTGTACATTGGCTCTATAGGCTCCATGACATATCTCCTCTCCTCTTCAAATTGCTTCTCCCCAATAGCCGCAAATCATAAACAATATCCCAAAAATTACATATTACCTCTCGTATTCTTGTGTGGGTCTCTCTCCTGCCTTTGTGTGTGGTATTTATGTTAAAAAATGCATCAGCAGGCTTTCACTGTGTTTGGGAGGCGTTCAGGGACGTTAAAGCATAGGTCAGTCGTGTTAATCTTCTGTAATACAGGACAGTAAATCAGATTATCACATACCCTTTAGAGCTTGTCCAGGAGGAAAAACTAGTTGTATGAAAATCAAAAGTGACCTTGTTTATCCTTTAAAACACACCTTTAATCCAAGCACATCTCAAAACTACACTGCTGAGTTTAATTGCTGAAATTAATTAAATTATGCTGAGCCAGATTTTATCAGGGGGGTAATTTGTCGCTGCACCATTTTAAAAGACAATACAAGAAAGGACAGAAGCAATGAAATTATGTGAAAGACATTGAGTAATTGGTGGGCCCTGAGATCAGTCAGGGTCTGTGCTTTCAAATGAACCCACACACAGCAGTTGCTTGCTGCAACGTATGCACAACTGTATACAATAGGTATATCAGTACTTTATTTTATTTTGTGCATGGTTGAAATGAAAACCCACGAGCAGCTATAAAGTCAACCTACTAGAGCTAAACTCTAACCTCACAGACACCTTTGAAATACCTTACTTTTCAGGAGTTATTCCATTTCATGAATTGCACTCTTACTCCCTTAACCCTTCCTCAGACCCTGTGACTTACATCGGTCTGCAACATTATTGTGTGCCGACCAGGAGAAGCTAAAAAACATGGAGTAAACTGCCCAGGTGACCTCGCAATCTCTTCAGTTCTCTCAATAGGCTTGAATCCAATGACATTCTTCTACAACAATCTACTATGCATTTTCAGCCTCCAGTGGCCCTTGTGGGTTGAGTATGTGGAGGGCTAAATGAGAGTGGGGTGTCTTGTGGGAGGATCGCAAAGCTTTTCAAATGCTACTTGTATATTATGAAGAAAAAATGCTTGGGTCAGGAGAGGACTCCACAGTTTGCTTTATTTTAGCAGCTGCTTGGATCTGTGAACTATAAAGGAAAAGAAAATCATAATTTTGTGGTGGAAGGAAATATTGCCTCATAAAGGAAGATGGTGACAAGGAAAATGATGCTCAACATATAACTGTTTTCTCTCAAAAAAACAAGTGTTGTTTGTTAGGGAAATGTGTGAGCACAATCATCAGCTCTTCTTTCGCTTTGTTGATGAAACATGTAGATAGCCTACATGGCCAATCAGCACAGACTGTCGCTTGGGAACTTTCTGCAAAATGCAGGCTAACTTTCTAAAAGACATACTCAAACATGCTGAAAACATAATGGCTGTAATCAGCCTTTCTTTTGATCATATTTGTTTATTCTTGTTAGGCATATACCTCTAATTGTTTTTAGTACTCAATGCAGGACCATAAAGATAAAAGAAGTGGAAAAAGATGAAACATCCATTTTAAGAGCAGACAGAAAAAAAGAAGGAAAACAGACACACTTGAACAAAGGGTCTTGCTATTAACTGTGTCTTCCTCCCACACGAAGACAGCCTGCAATCATTGCTCTAGGGGGGTAAAGGTCTCTGGGCTCTATATTTGTGTTGTACACTAAGTGGACAAAGGAAACAAAAAGCACTCAATAAAGTAGAGATTTTCACCAAGGCCAAATAACCTCCCTAGTTAGATGTTACTTTCACATTAACATTTAGCCATGTAGATGGCAGAATAAGTCAAAGTTTAGTTTGATTACATTGCTAAGAGAAGTGTAACATGGTTTTCAAAAACAACAGGATACTCCCCATTGGGTGAATAAATGCGACAGCAAAAACTGTGTGACGCTTTCAGGTTAATGGAAGGTGAAAAAAAAGAAAACTTTAATGAAATACTGAAGAAGTAGTCAATGGACATTAATAGTTTAATATAACTTGAAAGTGGGAACGAACAGCAAAGTTCGTACCAGGTGGTACTGTCTTTAGTGAAGCTAGTGGCATGGCAGAAGTCATAAAGATGTAACCTCTGCCTTAGTACTGTGCGTTTCTTAGAGTCAAAACAGAAAATTGAGATGTGCCATTTTTGTGTATAAAAGGACACAATTATGCCTCCACTATAAGACAACAAAGGACTGTCATCAAGCCATTATGTTACACATGAATAGAGCAGCATAATTGCAATGGAGAGCTGACTTTAACAATTACGCCTCTTTGCTTAAGACTGCTTCTTAATTAAAATGCAGCATTGACCACAATTGGTCTCATTTATCACTGTGCTCACGTTATTTCATTCTATGAGTGAAAGTCGTTTGAAAATCTTAGTTTATTGCCATTAACTTTGCAGACCTAAGGAAATGCTAGTTTGTCTGCTGTGTCCTTGATTCTTTAACGCCACTAAGTGGATAAATAAATTATTTAGCAACATATACTATTACAGTATTAGAATAGACAGGGCCCAACACAAAAATAAGGGGAAGGAAAACAATCTTAGGGTGTATGGCAGCATTGTCTTGCACTGCCTAAAGCCATACTTGCACCTGTGCCCAAAAGCAACAATCAGCTATTAATCTTACTGTCCTAATAGCCATTTTGAGCAGGATTAGTTCAGATTTGTTTTAAATTTACAGTATGCTGATAGCATGTGCAATAATACATCTTGAAACATCCATCCATCATCCTATCCTCATGTCCTGTTAAGGGTGACAGGAATGCTGGAGCCCATCCCAGCTGTCATTAGGCAAGAGGCAGGATGCAACCTGGACAGGTCCCCAGTCTATCACAGGGCTGACACACAGAAATAGACAACCATTCACATTAACAACAATGTGCAATTGAGAGTAACCAATTAACCTAGCTGCTTGTCTATTGATGATGGGGGTATGCTGTAGTACCTGGAGAACACTTGAGATGCACTGATTGCAATTTTCTCGGCCACTTCAGATTTTTTTTTTCTTTTTTTTAAATAAAATAATCTGACCTGCTCATTTTAACAAATTAAAGTCCTCTAGGTAACTCCATAAACCTCTAAGTAAAAAAATGAGGTGCAGTATTCGTACTTCCAGACAACAAGGTGCAACAAGTAAATAGAAACAGAAAAATCTCACTAAACAGTTTCATAAAGAACGGAAAACAAGGGGCCAGGCAGGTTTGGACAGCTTATTTCCCATAATAAATGAAATTATTTATTTCATTTACTCTGGTAATCTTTGTGTAATCATTTAAAAGGTGCCAAATATTTTTTCACAGCAATGTATATGATCTTCCTATGTACTGTGTGTCTCTTTACCTAAGTTAAAGTGTCTAGATGTACTGTATATATTTATTTCAGCACTAGACATAACGCCACAAAAATAAACAAAAACAACTTTACCTTCATACTGAAAATGTAATGTCCTTCTAGTTCATATTAATACAATATGTATGTATAAATGTCACATTTTGTTTTGCAAAGATGTTTAAGTTGAGGCTGAAGCCTTCAGTGTCTTCCACATGTGCTGCTTATTAATTCATTAATTGTATCAGCTGATATACTGTACAAAGCCAGGGTATTGGTACTGGGACCAGAAAAGTCAGAGAGCTGCATCCCTATTAATTTTTGTTTTACTGCTAGAGACTAAAAAGAGTCAGAGAGGCATAAACACCTGTCCCCGGGCTTTATGTAAAACCTGCTAGTAAGTATTGGACAAAGTAGGTCCACTTTAATTCCTTGATTAAAACCCTGTGTTAGATTGATTGTGCAACAGTGGTAACAGTGTTCTTAAATAGGTGCTTTGTAGTATGATTACAGAAGTAGGTATTTGTTACATTGGCTCCTCAACAGATGGTGCATGTGTGAAGAAATCTGCAACTGCATCTTAAATATCACCTATAGTACAATAATTTTCAGACAGTCTTAAAACTACGTAAAGGGAACCAAAAACATATGAAACAAACAATTACATTTCATGAATTTACTGCGGAAAGTAATTGTCATTTGTGTGTGTCCATTTATATGTGCTTTCTAACAAAATCCGATCTTGAGTTTGATAGGTTTGTAGAAGTGTGCCATGGCTAGAGCAAAGACGAATAGCTGGAAAGGGTTACAAAACATTTCTTAAAAAGTTTGAACTCCCGAGTGTCAGGCAGATTGTGTACAAATGGAGAACAGTGCCATTTTGACCCTCCCAATGAGTGGTCAGCTAATAAACAGCAAGTGTAACAGTCTGTTGAAGTTAAGGGCAACCCATGCTTAATGCTTAGGAAATCAGAAGAACAATGAATAACAATGAAGTGTATGACAGCTATCAAGTCCTACCACTATAATGATTTTGACTGAATACATAATTCCTTGTGTTTATTGTATTATTCCACAGGTATTTAAACCTTTTACATCACAGTATGCTCTTCTTTCCGAGGATGACAATGATAACCATGACACTTTTAAGCTAAAACTGCTCTCAAGACATCTACTGTACACACTCACTGCTTCCACTATTTTTCAAATGTTTTGATTTCACAACATTCTCATTCAGCAAAATCCCACAATAACTACCCTTACGAAAAATAAGTATATTTAAGTATACTATAAGTATACTTTTTTAAACTAAAAATTAGCAAGGATACTTTTAGTTCTCTTTCAAACCTCGCTCGGTATCTCACTATGGGAAGTGTCTTCTGATGTGACCAATCACGGAAGCTCCACTACCACCACATCTGTCAGGGAAGAGACTGATCATCTGGGTCTCTTGGACTGGGCCATCCCCCTATACAATCATCTGCAGAGACATTCCTGACTCTCACTTTCTTCTCTATTAAGATCACTTGAGCTCCATCATCCTGACTTCTGGATTTCCTGCTTAACTGTTCATCGACAAAACCGTCATGGGTGGTCACCATTTCGGGGAGGGATCCCTATGTGCTCCTGTATGCTTTCTTTCCGCTCAGCTTCATAGATCCGGTCCTGATCAGAGTGAGAGAGCAGAAGCTGTCGTTAATTCTGATTGTGCCAAATTGGCGCGGCAGACAATGGATGGAGGAGCTAATACAGCAACTTTGCAGCAAGCCCTGGCTGCTGCCACTGTGCAGGGACTTCACAGGTCCCACAGTGTCACAGGTCCACGGACAGATTTTTCACCCACTCTCCAAGCATCTGGCTCTCTGTGCCTTGCACATGAGAGGCTAAACTTAAAGTCAAGCCTGTCTCTGAGGGTGAATGAAACTATTCAGAGTGCACAAACACTGTCCGCCCGCTCATTATATGACAGTAAATGGCGTGTGTTTGAAAGATGGTGTGAGACCTAGGATGTCATTTCTTTTCAGTGTTCTGTCCCAGATGTGTTATGCTTCCTGCAGGCAAAGCCTTTTCCACCATTAAGGTTTACCTGGCTGCAATTTCAGCATGCCATGTGGGTTTTTGTAATATGTCTATTTCTCATGGCCACTTCAAGGGCCCTGTACAGAGGCATTACTGTGAGGGACATCTGTGCTGCTGCTAGTTGGGCATCCCCACATATGTACGCAACTGCGCCTTCTTTAGCGCATTCAGTCCTTAGTGTTGGTTAACCTTATTTGCACGCTGGACCCCGGGAGAGGGTTGGTGATGTCAACCTGCAAAGGTCAAAGTGTCATGGGTTGAGAGTGGCCATATCTCCCATAGTGAGACACCGAGCAAGGTTTGAAAGAGAATGTTTGGTTACCAGGGTAACCCCGGTTCTCTTAAAAACTGAGTGAAGTATCTTACAACACTGCCCTAGCATACATGGGCCACGTAGAAGAAATCTGCTGGAGAATGTCAGGCGTGTATCTGCAGATGGTTATATAGGGGGATGGTTTAATACAAGAGACTCAGATGATTGGTCTGTTCCTTGACAGACGTGGTGGTAGTGGAGCTTCTGTGATTGGTCATGCGCTTCCCATACCTCACTCAGTTTTCAGATAACCAGGGTAACACTGGTAACCAAACATTTACTTTTTATGTACAGTACTTATCAGAAGAAGAACTATTAAGCTTGCAAATTAATTATTTGTCACAAATTGTTGTGTGACATGGTCTTTTACCTTTTAAACAGACTGGTCGGTAATTATTAGTTGAGTTATAAACTTAGAACCATTAGTAAGAAGGGTAAGCAGTCAGTAGGAGCCTCTCAGTAACTTTAAAGGTTTACTGCTACAACTACAGAAGGGTGATCATCGACAAAGCAGTTCATCAACATTGAGGTAGTAAAAAAAAACAACAAAAAAAAAACTTGTCAGAATGATGGGATATTTTGATCATCTAGAAAGTATACTAAAAGTAAATTAGACAGCAAACTAACAGTATATATAAAGGTTTATACTTCAAGTATACTTTCATAATACTCAAGTATACTTTTATAAACTAAAAAGTGGGCCAGACATAAGTATACTTACTATACTTGAAATAAGTATACTTAATAAAATGAACTACTTATATACTATACTACTTTTTTGTAAGAGTACACTTACAAAATCAACATGTTGCCAACTATTTTAATAATGAATTTATTATTATTAATTAATTGTTACTTACTACTGTTATTGGTATCAAGTAGTTGTTTCAGCCTCTCTTTGCCAAAGACACATATTTAAGCTTGATAATAAATGATATAAAAGTATTTTTTTTTTATATTATTTGTTTTATTGAGTTTATCACTATCTTGTTTTAGGTTGCTTGGAAATCTGATTTGGGGTTGTATTTATATAGAAACGGAGGAAATTCTAAAAGCTCAAACTTTCAAGTAACATTATATTCAGTCATCACAATGTATCTTTCATTATTGGAAGGGAAAGGAAATATAAATTAGCTAAAATGACCATTTCCTCATTATAATGCCAGTGTATTTTATTTCACAGTATTCACTGTGTGAATACTGTCTTGCCTAACAAAGCAAGTGATAAACACTAAATGATGAGCAGCTCATATTCAACAGCAATCAGATGAGCTTTATTTCACAAGCACTATGCAAATGACCAATTGGGCTAGCTTATTAGTCTTAATGTGCATGTTGTCAACCACTACTTAGTGAAATTCTGGACAGTTTTAGATCCTCCCAAGCTCGAAATGAGAATATCTGAATGTAGCCAAAATTAAGTATCTTGTGCAAGTCTTTCATAAGTACTAATTAAATTCTAATGTGCCCAATAAATCATTAGACTTAAAAGCAATTGGGATAGTTTGATTTATGTTATGAAACTGCTTAAGCATTTAATGTCTTAAAAAACTGTGAAACACTGGTTGTATGCTTTGCTTCTGGGGTCAATTACAGTGAAGAAGAGAATGTAATACGACCTTGAACTGAAACATACTAGATCCCAGCCTGTTTTGTTTACAAAGACTGTACTGCATAGCAGAGCTCATTATGGACATGTTTCAGGTAATTATGATAAATTCAAAGATATTCTTAACCTCAAATCTAGGAACATGAGTGTGTTCTCACTGTCATCTGTCTAAAATTTGTCTAAAAATCACATGACTATTTATCTCTGTGTCTCTGTGTCTGTCTGAATGTTTTGTATTCTGGTTACAATACATGAGCTGATGTCAGGCGTTAACCTTGCTTCCTGCTAGCTGCTTCTGAAAGTGAATTTGGTAACTGCTTGTTTTATGCTGCCGATTCAAGGTGGGTTTACCGTACAAATACTTCACCTTGCTCATCCTCATAAACTTCCATCCTTTTGTTTGTGGGTTTGTTGCACCTTTTTCAACACTAACACCATATTTTTCAGTCATCCATACATTACTGGCTTTTATCTAACTAAGACACTTCAGTGGTAATTTTAATTACGTTTCATTTGGATCAAATAAACTATGTTGATTAATATGGTTCTACGCATGACCTCCCTTTTTTGTTGCCACCCTTGGGCCAGATGGTAACACTGTGTTAAAGACCCAAGGTAGTGCTGGGGGGAAGGGGTGTGAAACTTTGGTATTGTTTTATTGTGCGACCAGTTAGGCAGACTCTCCCAAATACACCGGAGGAGAAACAGAATTAAATGATCGATTCAAACTCAAGTACAATAGTCATATATTGTGACCAATCATAACCAATGTGATTTAATTAATATGCACAATAGTGGTCAAAAGTTTGGACACAAATAGAAATGACCATGTTTTTGAAAGAAAAACTGATTTTACATCTACTAGTCTACTACGTCTACAGTGTAGACATTGTTAGTATTGTAAATGACTATTGCAGCTGGAAACAGCTGTCTTAAAAGGAATATTTACATAAATATACAGAGGCCTATAATCACCAAACATTAGTACTGTCTTTCAAAAGCATGTCATGCTTGCTTATGCAAGGGTATTAATTTAAAAGGAAAACTGATCATCAGAAGACCCTTTGCAATGATGCTAACACAGCTGAAGATGTATTTTCCTGAAAAAATACATCTTTGTGATTTGTCCACCAAATCATACAGCCCTAAAAATAATTCAAGTGACATTACATTTACTAGCATTTGGGCACTGGGCACTAGGAAAACATAATACTGGAAATAGTCCTTGAAATGTTTTTTCTGTTTAGTGACCACTACAAAGTCTACCGTCTTTCCATTAGACTTCTTTCAAAGTATTTACAGTGCCTATAAAATATTCACTCTTCTAGAAAGTCTTCGTCTTTTGTTTTATAAGAGATTCAATCACGGTTTGATTTTACTTAAAATTACTAAAAATTTAAATTAAAAATTTCAAAGCACAGTGCATTGGACCTGCAGTCAGTGTCAGACAATGTCTTTTTCTTAGCTTAAAAGCTGTGCACAAAAACAAATGATAGATCTTATGACAAGGAATATCAACTTTCTAGAATACAGTATCTAATTTGCAGGCATCAGAAAGCACATTTTGTGTTTTTTACCTAAAATGCCGAAGTTTATTGCTGTTCTACGGTGGCCCAGAAGGGTCACAACACAACACTTTAAATTCGCAACACAACACACTACAATTCGTCATAACACAAAACAATTATCTCACAACACTTTAAATTCGCAACACAATACACTACAATTTGTCACAACACGAAACAATTCACAACACAACACTTTAAATTCGCAACACAACACACTACAATTCGTCACAACACTAAACATCTCACAACACGAAACAATTCACAACACAACAGACTACAATTCGAAATGTTTAGAAATGTTTTTAACTGTGATGTGCTAATTAATATTTATACCGGGGTGCCCACACTTTTTCAGCTTGCGAGCTACTTAGGAAATGACCAAATCACAAAGATCTACCTACCAAAAAAAATGCAAAACATACATTTGTAAATATATTGAGTATTCTTTTTTGTTCTTGTTTTTCTCTCTCCCTCTGAAGAAGGTTCAGAAAAAGAGACTACAATTTAGCGGCAGAAGTAAAGCATCTTCAAACTGCTGAAAAATACTGAAAATAGCAGACATAAAATGTAATTAAACCTAAGCTATTTTTTTCTAATAATAAAACAAAAGAGAAATATGACTTCACATAACTCTTTTA